>CAAKHB010001799.1:69227-116754 GCA_901007665.1 Aeoliscus strigatus | reverse complement strand
GCGTAGTCACAATGAACAATTTACCTCGAACCCAGATTAGAAAAAATATAAACTACAGAGCCTTAGGACAAAAATGAATACGCAGGGTATCGATTAATGTCGTTGGATAGCAGTCAAAATTGAACAAATGTAATAATTGAAAATATAAGAGTCTCTTTTACAGTTAACAACTGGTCGACTGATCGACTCCAGCACAACCAGAAACCGGAGGAAGCCGAAGATGATGAATGAGTGAGTGAGTGAATTAATGGAAGTTTCCCTACACATTTGGAGGTAAAACTTTTTTAAAAATACATAAATACCTTATCTGGGGTACGTTGAAACATGGTGTGATAGTCATTTAAATGTTTTGCTATAAGTACGCTAAATATGTCATCGTATGTCATATATTACATACATTCCTGTGTGCCGAGGATGAGGCATCTTTAATTTCCCATTGTACTCAAACGCAGCAATCGACGCCACCTTCAGGACGTAACACGTAGCGGTTGCCCCTGACAACTGAACTGTTCTGAGTGCGATGTTGAACGCGAAAAGAGCGAGAACGTGATGAAAAAGACGTCATACTATTGGAATTTTTTTAAATAGTTAGAAGTGCTTAAATAAAAACAACAACAATAAACAGCTGACTCATCTGTTTTGTACAAATTTGGAGTTTTTTGGGGGGGGGGGTTTTACGACTCGAATCCAAATGGTTAGACTTTTTTCAAATGTCACATTTCGTGAGAGTCCAGCCATGAAGACATTGACACTTAGTCATAGCGCCTCCTTGTGGCAACTGGATATAACTACCGTACAGTGGTGTTCTCCCATCACATCCACCATTTTTATCATGTTCCATTTCAGACTTTAAATTTTAGTTCACTTCTCCCCAGGATTTCATCCCGATTCTCCTCACATTTAACCTGTATAGAGAAGAAACCTGTTGTTATTCGTATTTCACAATAACATGACTGCACCTTTAAGCCGCTGTGGAAATACACTGGCATTTGTTCCAAAAGAAGCTCAGCTGCCCCTGCTGCTTGTCTGATCGTCTGAGGGGATTATGAGGGTTTCTAAAAAATAAAGAGGCAAAGGTCACATCATGAGCCATTCTCTTTTTATGTAATTCCACTGCAGGGATGCAAATGTTTTCCTCTACAAATGACGATTTTTACCACTTTTTATTGATTGCAGCTAAATCAGATTGAGTGAGGAATGAGGTCTGTGTTTATCTGTTGGAATATGTGAAAGTTGAAGTCTTATTTAGTTTTACATTTTGCTGTCGTTCTACCACATAATTCTCCACAGCAAGAACTCATGAATTCTCATGAATTCATGAGTCAGAGCTGTTCACTTTTTCCAAACACCGTTGATACAAATCAAACATGTTTCTTCTGAACACTGAGCAGCAGATATAGAAAGGATGACAGCTGAACACTTACTGAACACAGGCTGTTATGTGACAGAGCAGCAGCTGACTGACTCAGCTGAGGATGGAGGAGATGTGAGCACAGCACCTTCCCCTCTGCAGCTGTTATTTTGACTGTTGATGCTGATTGTGACACTGTCAGTAAAACTGTCTGACCAAAGAACACAAGACACATGTTGATCATCTCTGATGGAGTGGAGTCTCCAGCCCTGGAACACTCTCACGCTATACATGTGTACAGTGGCTCCTCTAGTGGTGACACTGCATTGTGCACCCATGCGTTATTTTATATATACTGTACATATAGTATATTAGATTGCATTCAATTCAAATTATGACATTCAGTGCCGTTTCTTTCTCTCTGAAAACATCAGTATAAAGGCTAGTAATAAAATACCCTACTAGTTTATTCATATTATGCATAAATGATTGTGAAAACAGTATGATTATAAAAACACTTCATGGATATAATGTGCAATACACAGACATTTCCTTCATTGCGATAAAAACATAAAATCACCAGTCCGTGAGAGAATCCAGAGTTTAGCAGATTAAATATGAATGAGATTAGTTCAGGTGTTAGTTACTGGTTGACCTACAGCAGATATGGGCAGTAGGTGTCATCAAACGAGTGGATCCTTTGTGAGCTGATACAGTACTGTGGACAGAGCCGACAATGGACAAAAAGACTACATTTGTTCACTTATGTTAATACCTGCGGTTAAATTATATATATATTGTTGCTGCTGGAGCTAAAGAAGTGAGCTCCATTGACAGTGCTTGAATTTCCCCCAGTTTTAGACTGAGCTGCAACGTGACTCATGAATCCACTCAGGTAACTTCTGAAGGAGAAAGTGCAGACTAAATGGAGGAAGTGACTTATGAAGTTGGGCTGATCTGTGAGTCCACAACCTCTGGATGTGTTCCTTTGCATCTTCACAGAGTTGTATCTCATGTTGACCAGGAATTTCAGCTGCGTCATTTGAAAGCAATGAGTTTCGGCAATTTCCAAATTACATCTGAATCCTATCGTGTTTGTATTCAAGTGAGTTTGATTCTGCTTTAGTCAGTCTTGAGCTAATAACGGTTGGCGTTGTCGTAGGAGGTCACGTCCAGGTCGAAGAAGTCCTCCAGCTTCCACTGCAGAGTCTCAAACGTTGGCCGGTCGTGCTCTTTCTCCTTCCAGCAGTCCATCATGATGTCGTACATGATCTTGGGGCACGAGGGAGGGCATGACATCCTGTAGCCCTGGGAAACCTTCTGGACAACCTGATAGTTTGTCATGGCTGCGGGAGACACACACACACACACACATCTGACGTCAACACCTAAGTCAGTGCGACAGGCATGAAACGTCATCTCCTGATGGATGTTCAGATGTTTGGGTTGATTCAAGTCTTACTTGGGTACGGCATCTGGCCAAACGTCATGATCTCGTACAGTAAAATACCAAAGGACCAGATGTCCGATTTGATGGTGAACTTGTTGTCGTGGATGGCCTCTGGAGCGGTCCACTTCACGGGGAACTTGGTGCCTTCTTTGGCTTCATACACATTTTCATTCTCTTTCTTGAAGAAACGAGAAGAGAAGCAGCTTTAGCACGCTGATCTCAATGAACCACACTGTGATGGGACACTGAAGGCCGTGTTCCCATTCAGGTCATGTTTTTGTCAACTATGGTGACATTTTGGTGCCTTAAAAACAGCTGAATATGAATATAAACACAGCGGTTACTCTTCGGTCAATTACTGAAAAAAAAAAAGATGGTGTGATGGAAAAGCTTCATTCAGTGAAATCTGTCAAACTCACCATAAACACTCTGGCGAGGCCAAAGTCAGCCACCTTGCAGATGTTGTTCTCCCCCACCAGCACGTTCCTGGCAGCAAGGTCTCTGTGGATGTAGTTCTGCAACTCCAGGAAAGCCATGCCTGACGCCACCTGGGCCGCCATCTCAATCTGGTCAGAGATGCACAGTGTGGTACCTTTGTCCTCTGGAACAGCAGGAGAGACACTTCATTCACCTCCTCATTGTTGATAATATCGTTGATAATGTGGATAATATCGACCTCTTTCAGGTCACCATGGTGGCAATGATGGACATATAGAACACCTCCAGCTGGGTCTTCATTCTTTAAATAAACCTCGTCATCCAAGCACTGTGATTCAGCTCTTGTCATTCTGTGTATTCTGTGTTGCTACTGGTCAGAACATGTGACATCTATTGCTGGTTTGTCCTGGCAGAAGAATCCCTCCTCCGGTATTCATTCCTCCTGAGGTTTCTTTCATTTCCTAACTTGGTTCTTTGTTTGGAGGAGGACTTGATACTTTAGACACTGGGTGGCAGTAGTAACCATGTAGAGACAGGGCCGGATTAACACATCATTGGGCCCCTGGGCAACGTCATTCAAAGGGCCCCCACCAAAATAAAAAAATATGATCATAAATATGATTTTATCATATTTATCACAATATGATAAAATAAAATAAATATGAATAGAGTGGTCACAAAGTTGGCATCATCCTTAAGTTTGTTAATATAGTAAAAACATAAATAATATAATATACCATCATTCAGCATGTGTCCATCTTTTCTTTTGAACTTACAGTGACCTTTATTCACTTACTGGTACAATGAAGTGGTAGAATCCTAAACATTTCTATCAATACTGTTGGATAGACTGTACATTTGTTATTAGTGCTCATTATTTTTGATGGTGAGTGTGGATAGCAGCAGGTCTGTCTTACTCTGGAGGTAGTCGAGCAGACTGCCATTCTTCATCAGCTCTGTGATGATGTAGATGGGCTCCTCCATGGTGCACACGGCGTAAAGTTGGATCAGCTTGGGATGCCGCAGTCGCTTCATGATGGAAGCCTCTCTCAGGAAGTCCTCAGGGTCCATGGTACCTGGGCGAGAGGGGTGAGAGCCGGACATCAGACACAAACATGGCAGCGGCGCCTCACGCTACCTCAATAGAGCTGACAGGTCGGCCATAGAGATTCTTCCCCAAAGCCCAAAACATGGAACACATGCCTTTTTATTACCTTGAATAGTGACTATTTCTACTCATTGGTTATTTCTTATTATATATTTCTTCATTGATTCGTCCTGTGTTTCTGTGCGTGCTCTGTTGAGTGTTCTCTTCATTTCATGGTCTGCTATGACGGGTGCTGGATGAAGATGGTGTCGCAGTCCTGAGACGAAGCGTGAGCTCGTTACCAGGTTTGAGGGTCTTCACCGCGACTGCTGTGGTGCCGTTCCACACGCCCTCAAAGACCTCTCCAAACTGCCCTGCTCCCAGCTTCTCCAGCAGCTTGATGGAGTTGCGATCGATCTCCCACTGGTCCACTGTGTTGTAGGACAGACCGTTAGTCTGTGGAGCCTCCAACTGCAGACAGACAATCAGATTTATTTGTGTGCAAAACAAAGTTTTAATATTGTCTAAATCATTTTTAAATTAACTACGTTTATAATATTATTGTTAATATTTTTCTTCATATTTCTTAACCGTTAATATCAAAAATAACAGAGCACAAACAGATATAAGTGTATAATCATGGCGAGTGTGTGGTACCTTTTTACACGGTTTTCCCAAACGCACACAGAGGCCGTCTGCTTGTCGGGAGTAATGTTGGATTAACTGCTTCAGCGTTTCAAAGGACTTGGTTCTTGACACAAAGTAGTAGCCATTGTCCAGTTTTTTCAGCTTGTAATGCTTCACCTTCCCACCGTCCAGCACTGCAAACACAGACAGTGTCAGTGTGTCTCAGACGTGCCATCCTATCACACTGTACTATGGCACTGTGGGAACCTTCCAGAAGGCTTAATAAAGTTCCTATTTAATCTAACGTATTCTTTATATATTATATATGCAAAACAAACAGGTTAGCAGATACTGGTGACACTTTTTCGTCATGCACACTGAATAATAAGCACATATCAGAGTGCCTTTGCTCCACGTTGACCTGACTTCTGTGCAAAACCAGCTGTGGATAACGTACGATATTTATTACTTCTGTGACAAATGGAAGACATGTAATTAAGAAAATGAGTGTCAGGACAAGGTCTGAGTGAATGGACAGATTAGGGCGAACATAGATCAAGTTATCACACTGGTTTTATGGCAGCGCGGCTTTATTTATTTAACTTGGTGACCTGACGACCATCAATCACTTGAGTCCGTTGAGGGGAAAAAGAGAGTGGATGAACAATGCTGGGGATGTTCATGTGAGTGGGTTTTGTGGACAGTGGGGTTTTTTTTTATCACTGGAAATATATGTGGTGGCTCAACTTCAGTTGGTCGGAAACTGTGGAAAAGTTCATCAGACTATTGTTCAGTAACTATTTGTGTATTTGAGTGTTTATGTTTCAAAAGTTGAATACTGCCTTTAATCCTGCCTTAATAGACCCTTTGAGTTTCAGACAGGATTATTCTGACTCCACTCACCTGAGAGGGAGAGCTCCCCACTCTGACTTTCACAGTTCCTGATGAGGAAGGCGCCATGCGAGTTCCCCTCCGCCAGCAGCATCTTCTCTGCATCCAGCCTCTTGGTATCGGCAAAATACCATCTGTGACGCCAGCAAAGACCGTGGCACATGGACAGTTATTAACCAGCACAGATCCAGGTTGACCACTGGATCCCTACCTGAACACTTCCTATTCCCGTTAACTCTGAATACAAGACAGTATCCTTCATTTAACTGGGGGAAACGGTTTCTCACAGAGGGGCAATGTTTACCCACGGAAGGCGCCATTTGTAACGACAGCAGCCTCCATCCGCACATCAGACACCTCAATAAATCAGTCTAAGTTCAAATGTAGCAGACCACATTTTACTTTAGCAACCTACAGCTAAAGCTACAGCCTCGGTCGTGGCTAACGACCGAAATACAGAATGGAAACTGGCCGATTCATTCGAGACAGAATGGAAAGTTGTGACAGTGTCACACTGATTGATAACAAATCAGCAGCGTGATAAGCTGTGTGTGTGAGTGTGTGTGTGTGTGTGAGAGAGAGAGAGAGAGATGCTGTCACAGTATTAGTCTGCAGGTGATTCACTTTAACCCACCGTCATACGCTTTGTGCCTGAGCGAGGAAACTATGAGGACTATTTTTATCCCTGTGAACAAAACCGGAGAAGCCTGTTCACAGCTGAGCAGAAACGGGTTTCAGCGCAACAAGACGTGTCAAGGAGGTTTAGGACACAAATAGGTCTTTTCTCTGATGTCACTCGTTCAGTTGACCTGTGAACTGAGTCCTTCTCTGAAGCAGCCAATGGGATGTGGTCCCACGGGTTTAACAATCCGCATAATTTAAAGAATGTCGGTCGTGTTGCTGAGTCTACCGAGAAGGAATACTTATTAACCTGAGACGTTACACTTCCTGGTCCGAGACAATGATTAACGAGGCTGGCTGAAGCAAACTGGTTCATCTCCCATTGGATCAGATACCTTGAAGACACTCGGTTCATGACGAACAATATTTCTATGCTCTGACATTCACACATTCAGCCCTGAATGTCATTTTTTTTTTAAAGCCTGAAAATGTCCTGATCTGGGAGATTTTGGCATCTTAACTCAGTAAGACTTAAATATCAACCCACGAAATGTTTGTCTGAATTTCATATTTCATACTTGAAGCTGTAGCATGATGCGATTTAGACTAAAACAAGCAGTATAGCAGTTTTTATTCATTTTTAGAGTCTGCAAATGGCGATGGAAATTATTATTTTTTTTAGTGTATTATCTAAAGTGTCTCAATAATATTGTATTATATACTCAATATATTATTGAGGCAAAGGGGCACCTTTGATAAATATGCAGTGATGTTTCCCTTACAGTCTGTTTCTATCCAGTATGTGTCCCTCCCAAGCTGTGAAACATTAACTGGAGGACAGAAATGTCCTGTCTCAGCAGTCGCTGGCATGAGAGAGAGAGAGAGAGCACTGAATCTGAATGTTTGAAGGACAACAGCATCATGTTCACTGTGTGTGTGTGTGTGTAAGCAGTGGGTAGGTCCTGGTGAGGTTCATGCCCCCCAATGGACCGGCAGCTTCATTTAAACAGCAACAGGCTGCTCGGCATCCTTGTGCCTTGTGACATAGAAGGAGGAAGTCAAGATGTTTGAACACTTCTTGTCCACCTGTTACTGAACAAAACTCACTGTTATTCAAAACAGATGGTGACAATACAGTGGATGCGATCATGGCAACTAGTTCTGGTACATCAGGGGTCACCTGGAATCGTCATTGACCATCGTTTTTGTTGAGATATCTCTGTGTTAACTTATAGAATAAAAACAGCTATTACTACTCAACATCACATTTCAGAGACAGGTGAGAATGATAAGTTGGCTTATTCATCTAGAGACTTCAACCAGCATCTGTGTTTGAGCTGAAGGACACTGGCACCTGAAAACTCACTGACTACTTTGTATACCCACACACCACGTGCTACCAGACCTTGTTTTCATGTTAATATCTTTGGGGTCACTTACAGCCAACACTTCCAGAACATGCCTCTGTTTGAGGAAGCTGGGACCGACAAACCTTTCACAATGCTGTGACCTAAATTGTGATATAATCCCCATTGCTGGTTTCGACCTGACACGGGTAATAACGATCCATTGTCTGACACTCACGGTTCGGCGTCGATGCTCTGCACAGGAGCCACATAGTTCGCGGGGATGTATCCCTGCTTGGAGGCTGAAATCCCGGTGACGGCTTTGGCAAACCACCAGTCGCCGGTACTTTTATCCAGGGCCTCCAAAGTGTCCCCGGTGTTGAAGCTCAGGTCCTCCCCGGTTCGAGCAGAGTAGTTGTACAGGGCCACATACCAATTCCCGGGTGTGTCCACCGTCACCACACGGGGTTGGCTCGTATGGGAACTAAAGTCCGGTTCCGTGTGGATTTCCGCGCCGGTATTGACGACACCTGTGGACCTGTTCGTCGCCGGTTGACTGTCCCCAGTCCCAGTCGGGTTTGGCTTTTTAAAACAAGCCAGGAAACTCTCCCAACACGTAGAAAACTTCTCTCGGACCTCCATGATAAATCACAGAAAGTTATTCAGTGCTCTCTCTCTCATCGTTCCTCAGCTCATGTTCATGACAGCAGCTCTCCGGGCTCGGGGGCGGGGGGGTTAGTGTCCGTAGAGCTTTACTTCCTGAGTGAGTCCAAAGGAAGAACCACCTGCAGCAGGTGAGGAATGGGGAGCGGCCCCCGCGCAGGTAGATTGCTGCGCCCTCTGTCGGTCATACCGGGGAACTGCAGCTGAAAGGGGGCGTTTCCAAATTGAACTGATCATTGACGATGATACGGTCTCAAACACATATTTGTTCTTGTTCTTAAAGCTACCAATTGGATGGGAATCTATAAACGCCCTCTCATCAGTTTCCATAGTGTAGTGGTTATCACGTTCGCCTAACACGCGAAAGGTCCCCGGTTCGAAACCGGGTGGAAACATTGTTTTATCATTCATTGAAAAAAATCAGCTTTCGTTGAAAGCTAAAATAAAATAATTGTTAAAAAAAATTGTTTCCAACTAGCAGAAATACAGTTGGACCCCACCGTTTATACAAATATCTCAAAATTGCAGGTACTTTTGTGATTGTTAAAAATGAGCCCTACTCACGTCGGTAATGGCATGAAATTCACACCGTAATCGGAACCTTTGGTCCCGATGTGTTTCTTACATCTTAAGAACACACTCTTTCACACTCAAATCTTCGGGTGCAAAAATAATATACAATATTAACCTCTAATATACATCTCCGACAGGGAAACGAACCCTTGCATTTTGACTAAAACACCTCAACGTGGTTTTCAACAGTTTCCATAGTGTAGTGGTTATCACGTTCGCCTCACACGCGAAAGGTCCCCGGTTCGAAACCGGGTGGAAACAGAGTTTTAATTATTGAACACACTCGAGATGCCAGACTGTTGTAAAGTGCTGTAAACTAACATAAGTATTACAAGCTCTTTGATTTCTATTTCATGTGAACAATGCTCACTGAGATTGTGAATAAACCAGATAGTATAGATGTGCCTCTATCATGAAAACTAAACTTGACCAGAAGTTGGTTTAGCTAATGGGCATCATGGGAAAAAACAAACATGAGTTATTGTCATTAATGGACCATCTCTGCCACCAAAATGTTAATGTGTCTCAATCGTAGACTGTTAGATGTTATGTTTTTGGGTCCTGCAATCATTGACATGAAAACTAATGAGGACAATGTTTTATTGGCATACAGTAGAAATGTGAAAAAAAAATAATGTTACGTAAATCCAAGTAAGCCTTGATGAAGACAAACACATGAAACTGACGATAAATAAATGAATAAGCAACTGCTGGAATTCATTCTCACTGCAAAGATGCAAAACATGGAGCAATGTCAGATTACATAGCAACATTATAATGCAAATTGATGTAAGTCTTCATTATGACCCAACAACTTCAGTCATCCTCGATGTCTCTGCTTGATTTCTGCCCAGCAAACGGACGCCTGTTCAGCTGAACCTGCAGCTGGAAACACAAGGGGATATCACTGATATGGAATCTGCATTGTATCGTACACATCATCATCTTCCAGGGTTTCCTTCAGTAGCGGCCAGAAGAGTACGATGACAACTGAATGAGGAAATAAGTTCATCCTCAGTTGTTATGTTCACCAGAGTGACAGGTATGTACCTTGGCTCCCTCCAGTATGTGTGGTTCTTTTTGCAGTGCATTGTTCAGTCCTTCCTCTGTTGTAAATCCAACCCAACAGAAGCCTCTGTGGAAGCCTGTCTCTTTATCCTGGGAAAAAAGTCACACAGAGGTTTGTTTGAATTTTATTTTCCAACTTGACTTTATGAGGCATCACAAAATAAGTTTTTGACATTGCAAATAAAATAAAAGTGATTAAGAGTAGCACTCTTGTGCTACAGATTAATTTGCATTTGCATTATAGGTCATATCTGTCTAACTGACAAAACTGATTTCCTTTAGCCGAGTCAGCTTTTTAACTTTTCCAGCACCGCTTTTCTCCACTGTCTCTACACCTGCATTGGAAGGATAGATGGATGGATTGATCGCACTGTCATTCATGAAAAATGAAAACAAAATGGCATTCTAGTGCTGTGACAACTTACGAATGGTAGAAGACACTTCCTGACTTGCCCAAACTGTCCAAAGTACTCTCTCATTTCCTCTGCAAAAAAGTAATCATGTAGAAATCATGCTGTGTGTTTGCCAGTAATACACACAATTTAATACACACACACACACACACACACACACACGTATATATGTATATATGTGGCGTTCAAGAGCAGTCAGCTGGTAGCAAACTCATCAGTTAGCATACTGTTTCAATAAATAATAAGACACTAAACTAGAAAGCTAATGGAATGCCGTTATTGTCACTGCACGTTGTGCAACGAAATTCCAGACATCGAAGAAATTCAGCTAGCTGTAGCTAACTATTTAAAATGTTAACTAACTTAGCCAAATAAACGAAGTGTCTACAGAACACTTCGCTGTGACAACAAGTCCAGAATGCGGTCGACTTACTGCCGGCAACAGTCCATGGTACTTTGGATACAAACACCTCGAACACCTTCTTCGCCGGTGTCGCCATGCTTCGTCCTGGCTTTGACAATTTAACCTATGACGTAGGTAATTCTTCCTCGTCTGTTTTTCTTCTTCTTTGTTTTTTTTAAACAAGGTTTGTATGTAGCGCCTACAGTTCATTACTGCCACCTTTTGCACCGGAGTGGTAACCCGTTTTGACAATTTATTATTTTTCTTCAGTTGTGAGCTCTTTGACTGATATTAGTTTATTAGTTGACGAACACGTCAAAATTATTTATCCTGCTACTGTCCCATTTCAGTTTAAACGGCTTAAGTTTCTCGTCATCGAATGTTATTACGTTTACGCAAATAGTACCAATAGGTGGCGCTAGCAAATCCCTGTAGTGTGGACGAAGGGAGTAAATATGGCGGCGTCCATGGCAGAGACAGGCGAGGATGCGTTCAGGAAAATATTCAAACTGTACAGACGCAGAAACCCTCCGCCGGATTTCAGCGATGTGATCGATTTTTCTAAAAGTTTGTCAAGTGACAAGGTGAGGAAATGGGAAAAGATAACTGACACAGTGTTGTCTTGTTTCAGCAAAGAGTACCTTAGTGTTTAAGTATGATTTATCAGCAGAGAAAGTTATGACTAAACATTTACAAACTTGTCGAATTAATGTAACTTGTTTATTCAGAAGGGAGGGAGTAATCAGCAAGTGATAGTATGAGAACAACAGCAGCTGTCCCGGAAATTTAACACTGCTGTCAAAAAGCCTTTTGATATTTTGTGACTTATATTCTAAGTCAGTATATTATATACTGTGTATATATATTATATTCTAAGGCAGTACGGTAGTATGCGATAGGATACGGATAAGATTATGACATATATAGTTGTCATACCCAATAAGTATAAGAGTATGTTTCATTTAATCATACTCATTATAGTGAGGGCAGTTGGTTGGTTTGGCTGAAATGTGTGTTTGACAGATCGTTCCTGTTAAACTCGACCCCGCTGCAGTGAGTGATGTGGACGCTGCTGGAGTTGGATTGCAGCCTGTCAGAAACTGGAGAGTCTGTAGCCTGCAGGGATACCCGGGTACGTTTTCAGCTCCAGCTGGTAACGATTCAAACGTTTCTATTTTCATGTCACCATTCAACAGCAGATCATCTGTTCTCCATCTTCAGCTGTTGCTTTAATTCCACCGTCTCTGTCTTCTAAATTATCACCTGTCTTGCTCCTGTCTTGGCCTTCCCGGCCACTCCCTTGTTCTTTAAACCTCAACCAAAACCTCCCTCAGGCGTCCTATCACATTCCAAGAATGCTTTGCTCCTGTGTCCTTGTTCATTACGTTGATCTAAAGCAGTGATTCGAAGCGCACATGTGAATTTTCACTTTCCTCGTCCTCCAGGGTTCATCTTCATCTGCAACCCGTTCCTGCTGGGCACCCAACGCTCCTGGGTCAGGCAGTGTCTGAAGACCTATCCTCAGAAGCCCAATGTGTGCAACCTGGACATGCACATGTCTCCCACTGACACCCACGACATCTGGGGGAAGAGCGTCCGTAGCCTCAGGTGGGGCTTGTGATGAGATGACATCATTTCAAACTATGGACCATGTCCTAGACATGTTTAGTGTAAATGTACACGTTCTGGTACCAGTAGCCCACCTCTAAAGCCCTCTTGGTTTAACTACTTCTAGTTCTACTTCTGGAAAGAGAGAACCCAGAACTCTACTGGAGAAGCTTCGCTGGGTCACCCTGGGCTATCATTACAACTGGGATACCAAAGTAAGTAATGCACCTGCTGAGTCAAAGGACTGTTTCCTTTTTATTCATCAATCTCTTGTGTCCATTTGCTTTAGACATTTATCATTAAAATGAATTTCAATGGCCTTTCTTTAAAAATTTGATTAATTATAAGTACGGAACATATTACGAAGGCCAGAAATCTGCAACTTCACCACTAGATGTCACCACAACCAACGTGCTGGCTCTTGAGTGCTTTAATTTAAAGGATGAGATTCCACCTCACACCTCACAGGCTCCTGTAACAGTCCTCTCAGTGTTCAGTTTGCCATGAAGACATCCAAACGTTGCTTTTGCTGTTCTGTTCATAGACATACTCTGCAAACCATCAAACACCTTTCCCGGCTGATCTTCACCTCCTGTCATATCAAATAACAACTGCCTGTGGCTTCAGAGGTTTCAGTGCCGAGGCTGGAATCCTCAACTACTACAGATCTGATTCTTCTTTGGGAATCCATGTGGATGAGTCAGAACTGGATCACAGCCGCCCGCTGCTGTCGTTCAGGTGGGAGAGGAGACTGATATGAAACGCAGATATTAAGTATTAAAAGTACACGCAAAGTTAGACTCATTAACGATATATTGTTATTATTAATGTGTCTTATTGTTGTCAGCTTTGGGCAGTCCGCCATCTTCCTCCTGGGCGGCACCCACAGACAGGATGCTCCCACGGCCATGTACATGCACAGTGGAGACATGATGGTGATGTCGGGCCAGAGCCGCCTCCTTTACCACGCTGTCCCACGCATTGTTTCAGCGCCTCAGGAGCACACAGCACTGGCGATGGGAGATGGCAGGGAGCGGCCGACGCTGCAGGATGGCACAGTGGTGGAGCCGGTGTCAGAGGAGGACTGGTCGGTGTGTGCCAGATACCTCCAGTCCTCCAGGGTGAATGTGACTGTCAGACAGGTGCTGGGGCCTGGACAGACCTTCCCAGAAACAGCCTGTCCCAACGAAAGGACTAAAGACGAGTACCATGAGAAGACAGTGGATGGAGAGAGTTGGAAAAGGAGTAGTAGTAGTGACTCTGTTAATTCTGCTGAGATATGAAATATCTACTGCAGCAGGCGGCAGTTATACCATTTACAAAAGCCCCTTGGGCCACTACAGCATCTTCAAACCCCAGGCACACGGCTAACGTCACTGCTGTCCAGCCAAATTCTACACTCAGTATATCTGATGCGCTAAAGTCACTGTATGTACATAGAATATTTCCATCTGATTTCCAGACATTTACAGTGAGTTAACTTTCATTTTGAAAATAAAATTGATGCCAAATTTCCCACAATACGCAATAAATGAAGATAAAGGAGGATAATTTGCTCACTGCGGACTCTAGAGGGTCCCTGGCACAAAGGCAAATGCTATTTTCCATAGTGTCTTGTGGTTTTCTGTCATAAAAACAATCTGAGGTTCCCAATAGGAAAGGATAGAATTCTTATCTTTATTGACAATGTACATTTACGTTTGACATTTTATTGAGTGCAAACTGATATAGTCACGCCATACTGCGGTCAATGGGTGTCACTCAGGTTCTGGGTAGTGAATGATTTAGAAATAGAATTTAACCAAATACTTGAAGCAGAGGAAACAAACGAAAGAGGGCGGAGGCGGAGGCAGACAATCTGCGAAACGCATTTGCCCAGCCCACAGTTTAACATTTTGAAGAAAAAAAAAAGCTCTGATGTCGACAGAATCAGTCAGACAGTAGTAGTCGATCTGCAGAAACATCGTGAGTCTGATTCGGGACTTCCTGGTCGGACTCAGCTTTACATCAGAATGAGAAGATATTTTTGGTCTGACACCTCCTTTCTAAATTAATTCACACTCTGGCATTCTAAACCCTGAAATCTCCCGGACAATCCACAGAGGATTCATTAGCTTCACTAACCTAGCAGCAAAGTTAGCGCGGAAGCTAACGTCAACGTAAGGCTCCGCGGTGCTGTCGCCATGTCCGCCTCGGCTGGGTGCTCTCCGGTGGGCCACAACCCGGGCCTCGGCCCCGGTATGTCCATGTTTCGCTGGCTAGAAGTGCTTGAGAAAGAGTTTGACAAGGCCTTCGTAGATGTGGACCTGCTCCTCGGAGAAATCGATCCAGATCAAGTGGACATCACCTACGAGGGTCGGCAGAAGATGACCAGCCTGAGCTCCTGCTTTGCTCAGCTGTGTCACAAAGCGCAGACGGTTTTCCAACTCAACCACAAAGTAGAGGTTAGTATCAATAATTGCTCTGACGTGGCAGAGTTCCTCGTTGATTTATCTCACACATATTCCTAGACTTCGTCCAGAGTCAGTTGCCGACCAATCATGTACCTCCTGCCAACATTTCTAAATACATTCTGCTGTTTCATCGAGATCAGATTCCACAAAGTTGATCATGTAGGAAGACGGAAGACACTTATATGTCTGTATTTAATGTAGTCATTTGAAGTTATATTACTACGAAATAGATGGGAGAATGAAATGGTGACTTTTCTAATTGTTGAAGCTGCACTGAGCAGGGATAAAAAAAAGAAGCTTTCCCTGGAGGCAATCATTTGCAGTTTTTCCTTTTCAAAGATCAGAATGGAACAACACCAACATGGTTTGCTGTTGATTTTCAGTCTGCATCACCTGCCCTGAACTGGTTAAACCTGGGTTATAGATAAGTTGCCACATCAGCATCACCAGCAATCTGGAAGCAACCAGTCTGTCAGGATCTAAGGATGTAAACTGTCCATATACCCAGGAGGCACACCAGGTGAAAGGATTTTTCCATAAGGGATTTATTTACCACTCCCTATTTTCTGAAAATCTTGAACCTGTTACATTGTGCACCCTGTCAGGCATTTCAAGCGTTTCAGAAACGCCGCCCCCAAGGGTCGAGTATTTTAACAACAGCAACGCTAGTGTATGTGGTGAATCAATCACAGACACTTTTATCAGCCAACAGCCTGTGAATGTCACTGTACTAGATCAGCTAGCTACAGTGTGTTTGCAGTGGCTCACTGTTTCTGCAGTGTTAAGATTTTTTTTCTTATGACATTGACATTTTAAAAATATCCTCAATGTGGTTCATGACAGGAAGAATCAATTCAGGGACGGATGTAATGAGACGGTCGTAACACTTGACACAACACTTCTGAAAGACATTCAAGTCGAGAAATTAAACCAATGTTTTCATCTTCATAGACCACACTGATCGAGACTTTAACACTGAAAAGACAATTGAACACGCACATACACACATCATTCTTATCATACAGCTGGCTTATGTGAAAATGTGTACATGGGCGAAAACCTGCTAACAAGTGAATTGTTCTGTCCGTCCTGACGTTGACTCTCATACATGCCTCTGAGGTCCGTATCTGTTCCGGTTCTCTCCTACAGGCTCAACTTGTGGACTTACGCTCTGAGCTGACTGAAGCGAAGGCGGAACGAGCCGTCGTTGAAAGGGTGGTCCACGACCAGCTGCTGCAGCTTCATGCTCTCCAGCTGCAGCTCCATAACAAACAGGGCCAGACTCCGGACTCTGATTCCATCAAAGACAGGCTGGTAGGTTGAGGCAGAGACTGACTAACCACAAGTCATAAATCTATTAAAAAAAAACAGCAGGTAAAACTTAGGACATACATATTATTTCCTTATTCCTAATACATTCATTATATATGCTTATTACATTTCTATTACAATACTTTTTATGCATTTATGTTGCACAAATGGAAAAAAACAGGAGTATTGTGGAAGAGCATGTGCGCGCTTCAACTTGGAATCGAAGCATTCAGCAGCAGCACACACCAAAGTTTGCAGGAAAAATATAATACTAAATAATCGTTTAATTAGCACTTTTCAGGACACCCAAAACATTGGATACATCCGTTCACGCCACAGTCACACACTGATGGTGATCAGGTGGTCTGTAGCCACAGCTGCCCTGGGGCAGGCTGACAGACAGGTTGCTGTCACTTCACGCCCACTCATTCACATTCATACGAAGGTTCGACGTATCCAGCCCTCTTTGAGCACTGACTTTTCTTTTGCAGCCGTTTATCTATTGTGTCACTCTGACACCAGCTGTAAACCAGTTTTCTCCTTGTCTCCTCTGCTTTGCCTTTTTTTTTCCCCAAATACTGTACTTCTAATAACTTACTTTAATAAAATCCAGTTCCAACCTCTCGCATTGAATGTTCATCCTACTCACATCGCTGATGCTTGAAGTTATAAATTCTCTAACTGATGACTTCTTTCTCTTCTTCCTTTCCTTTATTTCCCACTGAAGCCTGAGCCAACATTGGAAGAGATGGTAAGTTTGTGTATTTTACAGAAACTGAAAGTGATTGTTTGGATTTCCTGCACTGAAAATGAATTGAGTGAACTGCAACTGCAGTTGGCCCCAATATGATAGAACCTTCAGGAAACCCAGAAAGGCATCGTAAGGCCTTGTAGACTTAAAATGAGGAGTGATGTATGGATCCTCTTTATTCCCATGTGTGATTATTCATATCGAGAGCGCCTCTTGCCGATCTGAGTGCGTTCCTCTGCCCCCACACTCCAACAGCCCAACTCAGTGCTGAAAATCCCTCCGCTTGTGTTCTGACTATGTGCTACTCTCATATTTCTGCTCTGCTCTTTGGATGTTTTTCCAATAGAATGTCAGGTGGCGGTGAAGATGCGTCACTTATTATAGCAGATGGATGCTAATGGTTTTGGTTTTAAGCATCATAATATTAACACTTCCACCTTGGGGAACTGTTGTGACTTCCTGATGCTCCTAAATCACTGAGTTCAACCCTAAAACCACATATGAGGAGGAAAGACTCGTGTCCAGACTCAGACAGCCTGGTTGTCCATGTTGACACAGTGGACTGGACTAAATCCTGCAGGATGACACGAAGGTTAAACAAATAAAATCAGCCAGGTCCCTGTTGTATTGCTGTGACACGTTGCGACACGTGTGTTCTGGGGGTTTCTCTTCTGGTCCCTCTCCATAATTAGATCTGTCCGGTCTAATCTAGCTTTTAGTTCAGTTATTTATTGCTCGTTGTTCTGTCCTCAGGTGGTGAAACTATGTTTACGATATGCTTTGCCTCATTGTTCACACATATGGGTTTTGGTGCTCTGTGTTTACATCTATACACACAGTTGTTCAATGTATTCAGCCCTAATCCAGGTACCTCCTGCTTTCCTTACTAACCCAATCTGTGTGACGAACAGCGCACTGTGTAGAGAAAGTGGTGACAGGAGGTGTCAAACGGTTCCGTTTCTTCAACGCCTCATGTGATGTGTTTGTCGCAGGAACAGGAGCTTGAAGCCAGTAGGAAGGAGAAATTAGCAGATGCACGTCTGGAGGCAGAGGTCCGATCGTTTAAGAAGGAAAATGAAGCCCTCCGCAGACACATGGCGGTTCTTCAGGCGGAGGTGTACGGGGCCCGGCTGGCTGCCAAATACCTGGACAAGGAACTGGCTGGCAGGTGACGAATGATGCTGGTGGTTGTTGGAACGTTGTAGCTCTGTTTACAAGACATGTTGGAACGTCACAGCTGCATGCATGAAGTTATTTTAATGACCCCGCTCCCAGTGGTGGGACCGACACGACACAGAACCGGTGTGTTTCAGGTCAGGAGCTCCCAGACAACACTGTCTCCACACTGCAAAAACTCACTTACTAAAAATAGTCATGTTATTTCTCATCAAAGCATGTCATTTCTAGTTAAAAAATCTCTCTCTACACTTAAAATAAGGCATCACCTGAAAAAGTAAGTTGTTTTTAGACAATCTTCAATTGTTTCAAGCAAATTTTCAAAAGTAGAAAAATCTGCCTGTTTTTGCAGTGTAATTTAATTTGTTTCCTCTTTTCTTCTTCGTAACCTCCAGGTGATCAGTCGCACATAAAACACGTTTTCAAAGGCCTCAGGCAGGTTCTGCCTCTCCAACAGTTTCATAAAGTGACTTGTTTGTTACTCAACAACCACGTAATATTCCCAGGACGAAAAAAGAGCTGAATGCAGCTCAGAGCCGTCAGTGACGTAACTGAAAATCTAATATTTGCTCGCACGCTGACAAAAATGAAAACCTACTTCCTCTCCACTGTCCACCTCGTTGTTACAAACATAAATCTTAGAGGAGGCGGAGGTTATGTGTTCTACTTCAAGAAAACTACTTCCTGGACGAGCAAAAAGGCTCTCTGACATCCGTTCCATCCTGTAGGGTGCAGCAGATCCAGCTACTGGGCCGCGACATGAAAGGACCAGCGCACGACAAACTGTGGAACCAACTGGAGGCAGAGATTCACCTTCACCGCCATAAGACCGTCATCAGGGCCTGCAGGGGTCGCAACGACCCCAAGAAGCCTCTTCCCTCACCCGTGGGACACGTGAGTGTCCAAACACACAGCAGCTGGTATGTTGGGGTTTGAAACTGCAAGTTGAATGTGTCATGTGATCACAGGACCCCGACATGTTGAAGAAGACGCAGGGAGTCGGTCCCATCAGAAAGGTGTCGCTGCTGAAAGACGACCACGAGGGCCTGGGGATCTCCATCACAGTACGGTTTGATTTCTGCTTGTGAAGCCATGTTACATGTTAGATTCCAACCTGTTTTCATTGGAGTATAATCATTCAATGTCGGAAAGGTTGTTTGTTCTTAAGCCTCCAGGGGGCGGAGCCTCTTTGTCACAACACGCCATGTTCTTGCTTTTGCCCAGAACACACAAACCACTTTGTTTTGGCCGTCTACCTTCAGATAACAATGAGTATCATTCAGTCAATGAAATGAATAAAATGTGGACGGAGATCTTCTGAGGCGGTAGACGGTTGTCATGACGTCATCACAACCTGCATCAGCGTTTCATAGGACCTGCTCGCCCAGCGTTCATGTTTGTATCTGTTCTCCCAGGGCGGGAAGGAGCACGGCGTTCCTATTCTGATATCCGAGATCCACCCCGGGCAGCCTGCAGACAGATGTGGAGGTTTGCACGTCGGCGACGCCATCCTCGCTGTCAACAGCATCAATTTGCGGGACGCCAAACACAAAGAGGCGGTGACCATTTTGTCCCAGCAGGTAACAAACACACTCACTTGTTGTCAACACGACGTCACTGTCTCCCACTTAAACTCGATTCCGGGCGTCAGGGAGGGCAGATAGAGTTTGAGGTGGTGTACGTGGCTCCAGAGGTCGACAGCGACGACGAGAACGTGGAGTACGAGGATGACAACGGCCATCGTTACCGACTCTACCTGGATGAACTGGAGGACGGCAGCTCGGCCCCGACTAGCAACAGCACGGCGCCGCTGCAGGGTGAGTTTAGTCTGAAAAGAGAAAAACTGCAGATTTTTAGAGTTACTGATAAACTGACCTAAGACTTTTATTATACTCAATTATTATATTCACTCTAAAACAAAGATACAAGACAACAGCTGGGATTTGGCCACATGAAATGACTCAGGGTGCCGGGGTTTGGGTTAGCGCTGCTGTTAGCAGGACGCTAACGAACACAGAACATAAACACAAAGAGCAGAAAATTGTGTCAGTTGTTTTGTTGACCCTTGTATTCTGTCATTTGGTAAGTAATGATATTAGTGGTGTTTAAATGTACAGAACCTGGGTGTTTTATGGGTGCGTAGCTGGATTCAGGTTGGTCTGGGTCTGACAATTCTCCAGTGTCACTGATGTGTGGGTCACATTTCCATCCTGCAGCTCTGGAGAAGATGTCACTGAATAACGGGGCAGAGAATAATAGCGACACCGGGACCTCCAGCCAGGCCCCATCAGAGGACTCACCATCCAAGCCTCCTGACACCGACTCCTCCACCTAGAGGCTTAGACCCAGATGTGAGAAGTACTGAAAACACATAAATCTACAACAAGCAGAAACATGTTGTTTTCCTTTTTTTCCCTGTTGGTGTTTGTTCTGAAGGGTTTGAGATTTGGAGGTGTAGCTTGTGGGTTTAAAGTACACGTCTGAACAAGCAGAGGTGTTTATATAAGTGTATATATACGAGAACAATCAGGGTGTTCACATCCTCTCAAACTGGGTTACAATCAGTTTTCATTGCTGTCACGAAGGACTCTTCAGTTATCAGTGTCAGGACTGAGAGGAACTTGATTTCTCTGCTACATATTCTCATGAGTGTGTCTTAAACACTGTGTACATGTTCATATCAGCTTACTGCCGATTGGAAAAGCACAGCAGGGTCTGGATGGAGTAAGAGTCAACCGTCCATCCAGGTGTAATCTGAAGTTGGTTTGTTGGACTATTCGTGTTCTGTGGGTCAGAGGCGGCAGCAAGCGCTGCACTGCATGTTTACTGAGTTACCAGGATGTAAACGTGGGTCTAAACCATCGCTCCATGTGTGCATGTACAGTTTTTGTATCACACTACAATACACCATCCACCGTACGACAACTGGCAGAGACAAGTGGGTCCAAAACAAAATGAGAGGAAACGCCAAATCATTGTTTTCAGTCGATGACATCACCAGTCAGAGGTGTAATGAGTAGAAAGATGTCGGGACGTCTGACCCTCCAGTTTGAACTGCACAGTGTGTCTGTAAAAGTAGTGGATCCTGAAAACCCTTCCTCGTTTATACCGTATATTTGTTTGGGTTTGTTGCCTGTGTTTTCTCAGAGGAAGTAGCAGAAGAGCATTTGTAGCTACTATGCACATTTGGTGTTGACCAAACTTATTGGAAGAGGATCCTTCTAAAATAAGAGCCGATCCCAGCTGTCATGAATTCAGTCACACACTGACATGTTGGTCCTGCTACAATCAGAATGCAGAGTAACTCTTCCATCAAGTCCTATTTATTGCGCCAAAGCATTTTAACTTTTGTTCAGACACAGGGTGGAGGGTTTTAGTGTGGGGCGGGGTGGGGCGAGGCAGAGGTCGGTCGGTTGGTCAACTGTGTTTATCGCTGTCATTGTTTTTTTATTGTGTCACCTCAGTCGATTGTTACTGTCAGTATTTCCCAGTTTGATGCAGTAAAATAGAATAAACCACCAACTATTCTGAACTGGTGAGTGTTGTTCATCACTTCTTACACCTCTGATCACAATTCTCTCACAGCGAATACACATTGAAAACAAGGTTTACTTCCTATTCATCCCTGTTAAATCCAGTTTCCACGCTAGGATGTATCTAATAAATAGGGTGGGAAATAATTAAACATGATTAGAACTCGACTCCAAAACAGTTTGATAGAATCATTCCATTCTGTTAGAAAAATAACTTTATTTGACCCAAATATAAGACGGCACCCCCTGTGCCTGCATATAGGAAAAAAATACCAGTCAAACACATATATATAAATCATTATATGGAAACGTACGTCCGGCATTCAAAAGTAATAAAAAATAGGAATGAAGCCAACCAGTGGCTTCTGGAATCTGCCGTACACACACCGAGACAGACGAGCAAACACACTCTTCACATGGCTGGACAACACTGAAACCTGGTAAGTCATGCTCGAGTTAAACCGTGGAAGTTATTAAATATGTTAAATTAAGTCTGCCAAAAAAAGTGCCTGTGCTGTTTGTTCTGTCAGTTTCTTTGGCTGCAAATGAGGAATCAGAATGAGGAAGCATTCAAAAAGCTGTACATGAGAAATAAAACACAACAAATATGTCTCTTTACCATACAAATATCTGTTCATAGCGCAGCTCTTGACAGATGAGTCAATGTTGAATGAATACTTCTGCCCGTTAATGGTGACCCGTTCTTATCAACATTACTGGACGGCTGTTTTTTTTAATACAAGTTCTAGATGTCTAACATGCATTTTTTTTGTTTACATGGAAGCACTGGACGCTTTCTCAGCTTACATGGATGACTGGTGATTTCATTTCCTGTACTCTTGGTACTTCTGGGAGACTGTTTGTGGATCCTGTGGACGTGATCAAACCCCTGTAGTGCAGCACAGATCAGGCGACACCGTCCCTGAGAGTCTGAGCGGTCTGAGCTGACAGAGGTTTCCAGGAGTCACTGGGACACGCAGCTGTCGCTCACATAGTGAGCGTAGCAGTCGGAGACACTTTTCCTCAGCTCGTCGATGTCTCTCCTCAGCTGGCCGACCTCCAACAGCTTAAACTTCAGTTCTTCTTCCACCACGTCACTGTCCTCTGCTGCTACGTTCAAGGCTGGACAGAAAGGAAGAGATAATGGGATCATGAAAACAAAACTGACAAATCGGATTAATTTTAACAAAAAAAAATAAATTGAGTCAATCAGAGCTTCTCCTCAGAGTGTGTGTGTGAGACGCTTGTACATTTCATGCCCAGCAGCAATGACATGTTGAGCTCCTTCCCCTGCGCTCTCTGCACCAGGATGCTGCACAGACCCTGGAGGTCCAGCAGACACAGAGACATCTCCTTCAGCAGCCGTCCCAGTTCAGGTATCTCCACCTAGAACGGACGATTGGACGATTGTCATCCACATGACTAGTTATGAATGACACAAAACACACATGCATGAAGCCCCAGTGGCCTAATGGATAAGGCACTGGCCTCCTAAGCCAGGGATTGTGGGTTCGAGTCCCATCTGGGGTGTTTTTGATGACTATCTACAGCTCAGGTCGATGCAACGTGTCCTCATGTAAACGCTTCTCTTACCTGTGGGTCAAATCTGGATGGGGAAGGTGGAACCTCTTGTTGAGGAAGTCCTCTTCTCATTTGCAGCCTTGCACTGGTGGCCTGTCACAGGACAGAAATGTGACAGTCATTGGGTTGTTTTTCGATCCGTCAGTCAAACTTTATTCATAAACTTTTCCTACAGAAGGAGCAGCCCAACATGGTTAACATCAAAATAATACGACACACAAAGTGCAGACTCAAATAAAGAAGTCTAAATAGTAATATATATGTACTATACTATATAAGCATAAATCGTAATAAATAATTTTAAAAAACTAAAATTCAGCCATTTAAAAGCCATTTAAATCATTTAAACCAGAGGTCTTGAGTTTGCCTTTAAAAAATGTCCACGAGGATACAAGCCCATTTGAATAATTTGGAATAAGATGCTGTGTTTGGAGGAGGAAGCGATGTGGACTCCTACCGTCAGCTGCAGCGTCAGTCTGTCGATCTGTTCTCTCTGGTGCTCGATCAGCTGGTGGGAGCAGAGAAGTGGCGTTAGCCGCGATTTGACGGTGTTTATGTTTATTTCATTCATCAGTGTGCGGATGTGTTCACACCCGGCTGCTGTGATCCTGCTGCTCCAGGAGTTCCTTGTTCTCCACCTCAAGCTGCTTCAAGCCCAACACGGGCAGCCTGACGCCATCCTCCAAACACTGCTGCACCTTCTGCTGCAGGCTGAGCCGACATAAGAAGACACAGACAGAAGACGGAGTCAAAAGGAGGAAGAAAACAACTTGTAGTTGTTCACAAAGATGGTGGATATTGTTCACTAGAAAACTGAACAAGACCGAGAGGAGAGTCAGAATCAGGTGATGATTCACCTACACATTCTTTTATTTTGTGGGTGGGTTATGTGGGATGCATTCGTCTGAACGCTGTGTGACATATATTTTTTATAATTGAAAACAGAATGTGAAAACATTTTTCCCGTCATAGGAAATGAATGGTCCACAGGTCCAGAACACAAAAACCGAGTGTTTTCACAGCCCAATAGCTAGGACACACTTTCACCAAGAAATGTGATTTAAGAACCAGAACGCAGGTTCAACTCTCTATGTGACCTGTGTGACATCAGATGGAGGAGGATTCTCAACCTGTGGCCCGTGGACCCTGACAGGTCCAGCAGACCCCCATTAAAATAGCCCAACGAGAGATTTCAATTTCGGCAACTTTTTGATTCTGGTCTTTTAAGAGAGGACAAAACAGAGATTATCACTGATGTTTTCTCTTTAGTAAATCATCAAACTGTGTGTTTTTGTGGCTGTACTTATGTTTGAGTGCGTTTTCTGTCCCATGGAGGATCTCTATCTACGCTGTCACAACCCTGAAGCTGTACATTTGTGACGTCGAGGCGTCCTGGTGGTTTACGTACCTGTGCACGCATGCCATCAGCTCCTTCTCTCTCTTGGCTTGCGTCTCAATCTTCACATCTTTCTCCGTCATCAGAGCGCTTCCTTCCTGCAGGCTCTTCTGTAACTGTGACACGGTTCTCTCCAGGTCCCTCACGTTCTGCCGCACCTCCTCCAACTGAGCACACAAACAACAAGGATGTGATTTTACAGTGGCAGCTGACATGTTTTTGATGGTCAATGAATTTATTAGAGTAGATCAAATGAATGGAGGACGATCACATTGTGATTGATAACAGTGGCAATGAGCTGATTGGGGGAGGTCTGAGCTCCAGGAGTGCTTTTCTTGTTTTAACAGATCTACCATTTGGCATCGATCTCTGTCAGTTTAAACCGACAAACATCACTCAGGACACGTCACAACAGAGCGTCTCCAAGTCACACACCCCCAGTCCAGCCGGCTGATGTTCTCCCATGTGCGTACCTGCAGGGCCTGGACTTGCACCTCGTCCAGCGTGGGCAGGTCAGCGAGGTATTTCTCCAGAGTCTCTATGCGCTGCTGTTTTTCCTGGTTCTGCTCGCTCTCTCTCTGACACTTCTTCTTCAGGCTGCTGATGTAACGATCCCTCGTCTTTATCTGTGGACACAAAACTCCTTGTGTGGCACAGACGGACAAATGCTTCCAACATGCGTAAAAAAAAAAAACACTTTGACAACACGTTTTCCAACGTGTACTCCACCTTTTCCTCCAGTTTCCTCAAGTCCTCTGTGTATTTGTGCGTGGCTTGTTTGATGAACTCGTTCAAGTGGAGTACTTCCAGTTCAGCCACGGCCAGCTTCCTCCCGAGTTCTTCATCACAGCAAAGACGGTCAGACGTCTGTCTGTATGTCTCCATCGTCGAGTCCTGCCGGGTCAACACAGAACATCAGGTTCCCAGCGGTTCATCCATGAAATGGAGCTGATGTGACGTGCTCGATAGTCACCTTCGTGTTGGGGATTGGGGGGTCTTCGAACCACCCTCTCTGGCTCTGAAGGACCAACTGTGCTCGGAGCTCGTTCTCTCTGATCCGAGCGTGGAGCTGCAGGATCTGCTGCTTTTGTCTGAATCAAAGAATCGAGGCAAAGAAATCATGTACAATATTTTTTTTTACACTTTTTTGACAAGTCTTCTGTCATCAGCTTTATTGCGTCTATGTTTTTTTGTTGTTTGCTAATTAAAAATATAAAAGTCGGGTGGAAACGAAGCTCGTTTATCTCGTGTGTCTTGTGCAACGTTGAGCAGTGCTGTGTTCTAGTACAGTCCAGGACGTACCTGTCTATTTCCAGTTCTCTTTGTCTCAGCAGTCCCTCTTTAACCTTCACCAGAGGGTTGACGGTATGAGAGCTCCCCAGAAGCATCTACAAACACACACAGGTTCACATGTATACTGTGTAACACACAAAGAGAGTCTGAAGAAAGGCACAGACACGACGCTCTGTCACTGATTAGTTGTCAGCGCCACTAAAGAGGTTTTGTGTTTGCTCTTGATGCCTGCTCTATTACAGTTACGTATTGTGGAACATCTTGACACAACTTGGCGGTTAGACTCATTCAGTCAAACAAATGTTCACTCGTTTATGTCGCTAAGTGTTAGATTCAGTCTTCCTACTCTCGTTACAATCTGAAGTCTTCCTACACTCAGTCTTTATTTTAGATTGGACAGATATCTTATTCATCTCCAAGAGAAATTCACATTTCCAGCAGCTTGACAAGAATGGAGACACAGGAGCATTGAGGGTTCAGAATGTAAAAAATACAGTAAAATATAGTAAGTAAAAGTTAAAAACACAATAAAATATAGAAAGTTAAAAAAAATATATATATATATTAGTAACTTAGAGGTGCAAAAAAAAAAAAGGACGCACGGAGCTGCTTAAACTCCTTTCTTGACTTCCTCTCTTCAGCTTTGAGGACTCACCTGGTTGAGCCCCGCGTCCTGCTGATGTCCCTGCCACGCCATCAGGCCGTTTCCACCGCCGGCCGTCGGACCATGTTCACCTCCGTGCTCACCCTTGGCGCTGTACTCCATCTGCTCCGTGAGCCACATCTGTGTGCGGACCGCCGGCTGGATGGGAGAATCTCTGTCGGTCTGACGGCCCAGTGGTGAGTCTGCCAGCTTTGGGACGCCAAAGGGGGAAAAAGGCCGTCCCCCTCCCACAGCCAGTTTTGTCTCCGGTGAAACACCAAAGTTCATGTCCAAACTGCTGTGTTTGATCGGGGAGGACAGAGCCGAGCACAGGGACAGGTCTGTGTCCAGACCAGTGGCTCTGCTGTGTTTGCTCCAGTAGCAGGGAGCAGCACCCGGTGAGCGCTGCAGCACGCTATGACCGCGCAAAGACGAAGACAACGGTAAATAGAGGTCGGTGTTCAAACTACGAGGTTCCTTTCTGTAGCCGTACAGCAGACCTCTGTCCAGGGACCCCTGGGATTCTGGGTTGTACTGGACTGACGCCCTCGTGGAGCTCTGATCAGCCCCAGAGGACAACTTGCTGAGAGAGGACCACTTCCGGATGGGCTGATGGTCCTTTAGGTCCAGGCTGCTCGGTGCACCTGACTGAGATGTTGCTGTTGGCGTTAGCATCTGGCAGGACCTGCTCCAGCGAACTGTGCTGCTGGGTGAGGCCGGCATTCGCAGAGCGCTGTAGTGCGACTTGGACGGGGACGGCAGGACGTGGACGACGGGTCTCCCACCACCTCCACCAGCCCCGTCCCCCTGGCCTGAGAGATGCTGAGACAGAGGCTGGAACGACGACGGCGTCGTGCTCGAACTCGAGTCATCTGCAAAGGGTTGAAGGACACAGATATCCAGTGTCCGCACAAACATCACTGTGGAAAGTAGCATCATGCTGAACGTTCAGAAGATGAAGAATATTCACCGCAAACATTTTGAAGTTTGATGAACTGTCTGCAGGTGTGAACTTTTGACCTGTACACAAGCCCAACAATATATTCTACTTATACAATATAAATTAACTTTCAGAGAGCTGTGATTTCTTTGCCCTTATCTCAGGCTCACAGGCTCATGGGGCCGAGCTACCTCACATTGTGGCCAACAGATAGAGATAGACAAAAAAAACAACACTGAAGTAGCGGACCATGTTTTCTCAGTGGTATTTCCAGTCTTTGTTATTCTAGGTGTCTGTCAGCTGCTTGTCAATGGAGCACCCACAGTGAAGCCGGACAGGATCCAGAAGAAGTTCAAAGAAAACACTCTGAGGGGAACACCTGAGGTGGAGGGATCTGTTTTTTCAGCTGTTGAAGCTAAATAATACTTTTACTCATAATAATGGGCCTTTATGTTCCGGTTTGGTGTGAATACGCAGTATTATACTGTAGAGGACGCACGTGATGATGCTCACTGGGAATCAACTGGATCCCAGACGTCGTTAGGAAATGTAAAAATCATGAGGACAATGGAACTTGACAGACTCACCTTCCACGCTGTCAGAGCAGTACGTGCCGATGCCGGTGTCACCGCTGTCAGACACGGTGCTGTTTCTGCGTCTACTGTTCCCAGGGCCTGGAGGTTTGCTGTGCCAGGAGGATTCCAGGCCCGGACCCCATCCTGGAGAAACACTGGCACTAGAACCTGCGACAAAAACCTTTTCAGAACGTTTTCAGTTTGGCCTGCAACAATATACTGTATGTGATCATTTATTCATCTGGACTGTTTATGAGGATGCTGGAGAGGGCAAGAATACCACATGAATGTCATTAAATGTCTAAACCACAGATACTAGACATGAAGCAGTGTCATGTTATTGTTAATATTATTATTGATTTACGACAGGTTAATATAACACAATAATATATGTATTATGTCAGACTAATGAAAAAATAAAATGACATTTGAAGGCTTTTGGTAATAAGACGTAATAATAAAGTAATAGTCCTCCACGTTAACAGGGCGCATTCATGTGTTCATGTCGACGTTCATTCAGCCTCTGTTGGCTTTTTAAATCCCACTCAGTCGGGATCTGCAGCTTTAATGGTCTGACGACACACGCACACACAAATACACACACAGACAGACAGCTAAATCTCACCTGTTTTATAAGAGTCGTATCCATCTTCACAGTCACTTCTGTTCCACATTTGCTGTGTTGTGTTTGCGGCTTTTGTGCAGAGGCCGGAAAAATCAGCTCCGCGTTTGGGGAAGAAAATAAATCAGGTTACTGTGTGAATCTGGAAACAGCAGCTGTACATAGTTCATGACCTGAGAGGAGAACTAAACCCCTCAGTGGATATCTGAAGAAAACATCGTGTGCTAGCGGTCCCATTCCCAGAAACGAAGCCGGATGAGTCGTGAGCTGAGTGGAAGTGATCTCAGCAGACTCCTCCTCCTCCTCCTGAGGCTCCATCACTGACTCTGGAGCTCTGGTCGTTCACTGAGGTGAAAGAAGATAATATCAAATCAGTCTCTTCTCTCCACGTACCAATTAACAAATAAACAGCTAACAAAGCAGCCACAGACCTTTCTGCTTTACATGGACCGATGGTTCAATAATACACAGTGACTGCTTTTTCAACTGATTTGATAAGTATTAAAGTGATCGGCATTTTTTTCATATCAGTGACAGTTACTTATGTAGGACAGATTATATATTTTATAACACCTACATGTTATTCTTCTTATTCTTCCCATACAGTCGTCATATGACGTTTAAATAGTATAATAATTCCTGCTCAACTTCCGAGTGGATGAAAATCCAGAATCTATACAGCTTACAATGATAAAGAAGAAATACTTATATATTATATACTATATACTATATATTATTATATTAAATATTATATTATATACAATAGTAAATACGTACAACTAGAAATGTTGTTTTGCAGACCGCCACGTTCCACTCTCAGCCGGAGGTGGCGCTATTCCCCCGGCAGCTTGTTTTCTCGCCGTTAATGAAGGCAGAGGAAGGAAGACGAAAGTTTTGGCACCAACGGCTCGCTTGTGGTTTTATCGAAACCGATGGATATGTTCGTTTTTTCACTTGTTTTTCTGTCTGATAAATACGACTGATGAAACATATTGAGTTTTCTTTTACATATACGTGCATTTGAAGTACTGACATGTGACACGGTATGTGAACCTTTACGTTACTATGAGAACCGTTTGCCGCGCATTGAAGCCCGTTAGCATTAGCTACTGCAGAGTACCGGTATGTGTTGGTCACCAGGTGTCCCGATCAGTATGGAAACTAGGACGGTGTCGACTAATGTAACATATTTTCTATTTTAATTTTGCAGGAACAAGCGAAACATAGTTATTGTCAAATCTTTGAAAGAGTTGCTGTATTTAATTACAAACAATAGTGTATGTGCACCTCATGAATTGGCAAGTGAATGATGTATTGTGCACCTAAAGCGGCCAATGCATGTATCCAATGAATATCTGTGTACTTTGTGAATGTACTCAATGAAGTGGCCATTGCATGTTTGTGTACCTAAAACTGCCATAGGACTGTAAAACTCTGACTTGCTGTAACTGCAAACCCTGAATCGTCTGTTGATGTCTGTTCTTCCAGGGGATTAGATCACATCACATCAGTATGTCTATAAGTGCCGAACAGGAGGTCCTGATCAGTGGGATGTTGGAAACCTATGTGCTAGAACATCACCGTGGTGACTTGATCCAGCTTCTTGCAGAAGATCATGAGGAGACTCATCAGCCTCTTGTAATTAATGCAATGACCTTGTTTGAAGCCAGTATGGAGGTAACCCCACCACAAGCACAAGACCATCTGTGTGATCATTTGATTGTGACCATTGTATCTGAACTGTCTGGGGCCACAGGTTGGAGACTATTTGAATGCCTATCCCAGCGAGGTTCTGTCTATATTTGATAAAGTTCTGCACAAAGTGGCAATGGATTTATCACAGAAGGACAAAGGACAGAGAAAAGAGGAGCAGAGAATGAGCTACACTCTTCATGCCCGAATCACAGGTGAGAAATGTCCTCCCTCCGCCCTCAGCAGCAGTTTTATGCCTGACTAAAGAAATAATCAGCTGATTTAACTGATGAAGTTTGTTTCAATTAAATCCATGTAGAACTCAAACTTGAATCTGTATTTGCCTGTGTGCCAAGAGAAATTATAATGTTAGAATTCCTCCAAGTATGCGACATGCCATCCTAGAGTTCAGAAAAAGACGTGTGACTGATGAGTAGTGACAAGCAGTAATGGTTAACCAAGCCTCTTTGTTATAATACTTATCGGTATGTTGATTTGTTGACATTTGTGTCCAGGCCTTCCTGTTTGTCCAGAGCTCACGAGAGACACAATACCCCGCTGCAGGGATGTAGGACACTTCTTGTCTGTCAATGGCACTGTGATACGCACCAGCGTTGCCAAGGTAACAGTCTAGTGCATGGATTATCATGTTTATAACACATAGCTGAGAGATGCTCATTGACTTATGTTGCAGCCACAAACAAATGTGAAACTGACACTTTCTGCAGCCTCAGGTACTCATATCTCCAGATTTGTAGCCAGTTGTAATTCATACAAATGATTTCTCGCGTAGTTTTCAGTAAAAACTGTTATCACACCCCGTTCTGATCATATCTTTACATGTCTTATCAACATCTCCCAGGTTCTGGAGTACGAGCGTGATTACATGTGCGCCAAGTGTCGTCATGTGTTCACGGTGCAGGCTGATTTCGATCAGTTCTATTCCTTCGTCTCGCCGGCTGTCTGCCCTAATCCTGATGGCTGCAACTCCTTCAAGTTCAGCTGTCTGTCTGGAGAATCTGAGCCCGTGACCTGCAGAGACTACCAGGAGATCAAGATTCAAGAGCAGGTCTGGAAATGAGTCTTCACGATAGACGACAGTACATCGTCTAATAAAATCTGCAAATGACAGGTTCAGAGGCTGTCGGTGGGCAGCATTCCTCGCTCACTAGTGGTTGTTCTGGAGGACGACCTGGTTGATACGTGTAAATCTGGTAAGATCCTGTGAGAAACACGCTGCCTGCAGTAGTCAGTAGTCTGTAATCGCTGAATATGCACGGGCCTCCCAGGAGATGATGTGACTGTTTACGGAGTGATGCGGCAGCGCTGGAAACCCTTCACTAATGGCACCGGCTGCGACGTGGAGCTGGTCCTCAAAGCCAACAACCTAGAAGTCAACAACCAGCAGAGCACCACTGCACTGATCATGGAGGATGTTCAGAAAGAATTCACAGACTTTTGGGATAACTACAAGAACGACCCCATCGCTGGTATGGACAAATCCCTCTCATCACATTAACACTTTGTATGTCTCGCTTCATTTTACACCTTATCACCCATGACTTTCAGGCAGGAACCAGATATTGTTGAGCCTTTGCCCGCAGGTGTTTGGCATGTATGTGATTAAACTGGCGGTGGCCATGGTGTTGGCTGGTGGGGTGCAGAGGATAGATCCATCTGGGACCAAGATCCGAGGTCTTTGTCTTTTTTTCCTGTGTTTTCTGTTTTAGTATGACTATACGAGATTGATGTAATATAGTAGTATATACACATCAGTGGAGTACTTTCTCACTCCCATGTCCTCTGCAGGTGAATGTCACATGCTTCTTGTCGGCGACCCTGGAACAGGAAAGTCTCAGTTCCTAAAGTATGCAGCTAAGATCATGCCACGCTCGGTGCTCACAGCTGGAATTGGATCAACCAGTGCAGGTCGGCCCCCGTCGTCAGGTGTCCCGGTTCTCAGAGTTTTTTTCTGTAAAGGAGTTGTGACACGTGGTGTCGTGTGTTGAAGGGCTGACAGTAGCAGCAGTGAAGGACGGAGGAGAATGGCACCTGGAGGCAGGAGCGCTGGTGTTGTCAGACGGCGGTTTGTGCTGCATTGATGAATTCAACAGCATCAAGGAGCATGACCGCATCAGTATTCATGAAGCCATGGAGCAACAGTCGATCAGTGTGGCCAAAGCAGGGTAGGACAGTCAGACATGGACACGTTCACATGCTCACAACTCGTTCACAACTCGTTTCGGAGTTTCACAAGTTTTAGATACTTTAAAGGATTGGTGAGCTCAGATTTTAGTTCAGAACAGACTGACAGGTCTAAGATATAGTCTGGACCAGCATGAAGTCATGAAGTTATGACTCACACCTTTAAAAGTATAAGTTCACTTTGTCTGGGCCATACTTCCCCTCACATGCTTTCCTCATCCTTCAGACCAGAGCATAGCTCTGATGTTGCTTTGGTCTGATTTGTCCGTATCTACATCCTGTCCTGCATCCTCAGCATGGTGTGCAAGCTGAACACTCGAACCACCATCCTCGCTGCAACCAACCCCAAAGGCCGATATGATCCTGCCGAGCCGCTGTCTGTGAATGTGGCCCTCGCCAGCCCTTTGCTCAGTCGCTTCGACCTTGTTCTGGTTCTGCTGGATACCAGAAACAAAGAGTGGGACCGTATCATCTCTGCTTTCATTCTGGAGGACAGAGGTAGAGTTTTCAAATCATTGTCCAGGTTTTGTTATTGCCTATGGACAACACCGTCAACACCATCAATGCAGAAATAAACTTCAACAGGTCAAACATGGAATGACGTTAGTAACGTTCTCTTTGTTCCTTATTCTGTTCTTTAGGACTGCCCTCTGAGTCCTCCAGTCTTTGGTCCATGGAGAAAATGAAGGCTTATTTCTGCCTGATCAAACGTCTGCAGCCGCAGGTGTCCGATGACGCCAACTGTATCATATCAACCTACTACCAGCTGCAGAGACAAAGTGAAGGCCGTAATGCAGCCCGCACCACCATCCGCATGTTGGAGAGTCTGAGCAGGCTGGCTGAAGGTGACTTTTGATCTTCCTCTGGAATCTACAGTATGTATGCTCTGTAAGGGAACATTCTGCCATCTGGTGGTCTCATATAGCTACTACACATGTCTGCCAGTCTGCTGCCAGCAAGTGTGACCTGTTCCACCCACATGCAGTCATATGTTTTCACCTTACAGCTCATGCCAGACTCATGTACAGAGAGACCGTGACCATTGAGGACGCTGTGATGGCGGTTTCTGTGATGGAATGCTCCATGCAGGTGTGTATAAACCAAAACAGTTGATATTGATTGAAACACAGTAAAACATGAGCAGAATATTTAAAAAAAAACCCTCATCTTTCAGGGTGGCGGCCTGTTAGGAAACGTAAACGCAATACTGACGTCATTCCCTGACGTACCCCAGCAGCAGTATCGGATTCAGTGTCAGACACTGCTGGAAAGACTGGACCTGCCCATCCTCCTGCAGAAGGAGATGGACAGACTGGCCAGGTGAGAAACTCTGTTTCTATTGGTTCAGTCTCGTTTTGAACACTGCCAACTTTGTTATCCTACTGCACACAGTAGTGTAGCAGGATCAGTCTATAGACTGTATAAAAGACAGGACACAGTGGGATTGTCTTGGGCTTGTGGGACCTCATTTGACCACATTGTTTCGACACTGTCAGTCTGATTTAAACCTCAGACAACACTGGAGAAATGAACATTAACTTTATAATTCTGGGCAATTATTTTTATTCTTATTCAAGGGCTTTTTTCACATTTAAACATGCAACGTTCTGAAACACTAGAGAAAGAAAAACATTGAATGTGTTTGACTGATTTACATCTGATAAGTGTCCAAAGATAATAATATAAAACATCATACTAGATAGTACTATCTTCACTTCAGTATATAAAATACAAGAAGTTAATGGGTTTCTTTTTATTCATTCACAAGACTGAAGATCCCTTTGAGTCAACCGGCCGATCGGCATCCAATCGCAGAAACACACCTCCACAGTGTCGGCCTTAGTGACACCAGGATGGAGAGTGGGATGGACTGGTTCCACTCCATCACAACAGGTCTGTCGCCAGAGGACACAACCTCACCGGTGTCTTCGTCCACTCAGAGAGACACCAGGAGACAATCAAACTCCAGCTGGTCAGAGATCTCTTCAGTGTTAGACGCAGATGTTGTCTCGAGGACTGAGGAGGCTGTCAGCACGTCCTCAGAAGAAACAAAGAGAACAAACACAAAACAAAGAAGTGAGCAGACGGCAGAGCAGAGACAATGTGCCGAGTCGGTCACTCAGAAAGTTTCTAAGAGTCTCAGAGACCGGAGAATCCGAGAGCTGAAACATCAGCAGTGTGATAACACACACACAGACTACTGTCACTCAGACAAACCCACTCATGGTGATAACACGTCTCACTCTGGGCGGGAGAACAGGAGGGACACCGGGACCAGCCGACCACGTTCCGGGCTGAGAGAGAAGATGGCAGCTCAGTCTGGAACAGGTGAAGACATTCACGCAAAGTTGTCAGGCTTCACCTTCAAACCACGAAAGATGAGAACTTTAGTCCACAGTCACAACCCTCATGCTTCAGACGCGAGCGCCAAGGTCCAAACTGAAGGTAACCGCACACACACACAGAGCAGAGAAGATCAACAGAAGGCGGGGCATCATGAGTCAGTCAGTCGGGAAAAAGCGAAGCCCTCTGAAGGCGGAGGGATGAAGAGCTGTGGCAGTGAGGAGGTAGACGACAGTTTGTTGATCTCACAGGAGAAAGTGAATGCATCCGCAGCTGGTAGATTCAGTGGAACAGATAATACGGTCAACAGAGGAGATGAGACTGAGACTGGCAAACCTCCTTTGAAACCTGGCTGCAAATCTGCCGTCACCTCCTCAACTCTGGCTAAACTATCCAGGTTCTCTTTCACCGCTGCGACCGAACCCACGACCACAGCTCCAGCAGTCGCAGACCAGAGGCAAAGTGGTGTCAACCACTGTCAGAATGGCACCGGCTCCCCTGGTCACAGCCCCCCAAGGAAGACGATAAGAACCTCAGTGGGCATGAAGCCCAGCGCCGTGTCAGAGATGACCTCTGAACCAGTGACTCGGCCCACAGTGCGTCCCGCTGCAGACAGCAGCAGCAGCAGCAGCAGCGTGAAGATGATTGTCGATAACGTGAAGAAGAGGAAGTGCTTTGAGCTGGCCCCTCCACCGCGGGCTGTGTGCGGTTCTTCAGGTCCGTTCTCCAACGGCTCCTTGTTCCACTCTGAGTTCAACGACGATGTTCTGGACATTGACTGGGACCAAGAGATTTTAAAGACGGCAAAGGTCTGATTATTGTCTGCTATCTGTACAATAATGGGTTTCAGTCCAAAATATTATTTATTCTTTCTGCAAGCACAACTGGTTTATGACGAGACATTACAATACGTCTGTTACATACATATGAACAAATACAATTAATACACTGCATGGATGCTGCTTGCACAGATCTCTGCTGCTTGAGGACACTTTGGTTTGTTTTTTAATTTCATTTGACTCATTCACACTTCACACACATCTCAGTGGATGCCTGGTGTCTGGTACCTACATATAAATGTCAACAGAATAATCCACGCCCACAAATGACTTATTAGTAGTGTGTTTATTTAGTCACAGCTACACCTCCTCAACTCATCACCAGCCCGTAGTAGAAGCAGTCCCATGTCCCCTCCCCCTCTCTTACCCCGTCATTATTAATTCTCTCCAGCATCTTTTCATATGATGAACAGATGTGATGTCGTCAGTCCATTTTTTTTAGAATCTGGTGGTGGGTATGAACAGACTTCTCCAACCATCTCAGAGCATCACACTGGCCTCAGACAGACCGTATGTTTCCTGTGGGGGAACTGATCCGTGACGTCTCCTTTTCCTCTTCTCACTCCTGGAGATCATCAGGTGCATCATCTCCAGGATGCTGAGGAGAGCTGAGAGGACCCCCATTACCAGCATAAAGACAATAAATACGTTTTTTTCCGTGGGACGGCTAATGAAGCAGTCTACTGGACTTGGACATGGGTAGTCACGAAAGGAGATCTTGTCAGGAATGAGTATGAAGTTGTAGAGGTAGTACTGGCCCACGATGAAGGCCACTTCAAGCAGGGTCTTGAACAGCAGCTGTGTCATGTAGCTGACCAGCAGCGAGCCTTTCAGCTGCACTTTGCCGTGTTCGTCTGAGTATTTTGGAGCTTTAACCATCCCATCCTTCCCAAACTTCTGCTCCAAGCGTCTCCTCAGCTTGTTTTCCCTGCGGACAACCAGCAGGATGTGTCCCAGATAGGTGAGCGTTGGTGTTGAGACAACGAGGATCTGGAGGACCCAGAAGCGTGTGTGAGATATGGGGAAGGAACGATCGTAGCAGGCGTTTCTGCAGCCAGGGCTCCGGATGTTACAGTTCATGTTCGCTTGTTCATCGCCCCATATTGTATCCACGCCAGCAGCCAGGATGAAGATCCTGAAGACAAACAGGACGCTCATCCACACTTTTCCCAGCACAGTCGAATGGGACTGGACCTTGTCCAGCAAATCAGACAGGAAGGACCACTCCCCCATGACGACGGCAGCTCTACAGAGAGAACACAGCTGAGCTTAAACACCTCACCGAAGAACTACAGGTGATACAGAGTCCATAACAGGACATGTGCCGTTGCTGGTGTTCCCAGCGATGGTTGGAGATGTCTAGTTCAGTCGGCTTTAAACCATCAGTGCTGTTGTATTGTCATGATTCCTCTTGTCTGTTTTATATATCATAAACACTGGGCAATCCACATACTTAAGTATACTTGTGTCGCCCGCTTGTACAACTACAGTGTTACTGTTCCATCAAGACAAACAAATCAGCAACAAAATCAGCCTGCAAACAGATTTTATACATTATTAAAACAAATAAATGTAGAATTGGGACTAATAGCAGTGTCATTGAACCGAACCAAAAAGGTTATTTGTGAATAATTTCAAGAAATGTTCTGTCAAACTCAATCCAAAAAATAAATGAATAGCTGATACTGAATTTGCACTTGAAAGATATTATCGAATGGATTAAATGGTCCTACCTAAGAAATAATCCCTGACTTCTTCAGTTGGTCCTCGTACTGTGGCTCAGACGCTCTTACTTCCCCCTTTAAATTCAGCTTATTATTGCAAAATCAGTTCATTTATTCTAGGTCTGTTTGACCCACCCACACCGCCCAACAGCATGACTGACTGACTGACAGTGTTGAAACAACGGCACCTCAGTTACCAAAGTTGATGAACTTTTCCAATTATGGATGATCGAGCCTTTAAAAAGTGGCTCCTGAGGTACATTTGAGGGTAACACACATACACACACGCACACCCACACACACACACAGCATGATGGATATTGTGACACCGGTTGTTGACAGTGCGTTGGTAACATGACATCATGTCATGGCTCTCACCAGTCTCAACATGAGTGATCAGAAGCAGCTTCGACATGGTGGTTCACCTGATAAATGATAAATAAACCATACACATAGGTGAACTGCAAACACGTTCTAAATTGGGTTCACTTGGTCTGAATTTCCGATTAAAATGTGTCATTTAAATTGAGTAAGCCTTCACTTGTAGGAACTGAGTGACAAGGTTTCGTGCGACTCATCAGAATTATCACGAGTGAAAGAAGAAGTGAGCAGCCAACCAACATGACTCACTCAGAGCAAACACAGAGGACTCCATCATATTTAAGTCCAATCCTCTTCGGCAAGTCAGCAAGACTCTTTAATGTCTGACGGGTAAGTAAAGTTAACTTTTATCTGATATAATAAAAAAAACCCTTGTGTTAGTCAAATCGATTTGACTTCTTGTTCATGTACATTTTAAGTTTGATAAACGTGTGGAGTGATACTTTGCTGCGTTGTGTGTCACCAGTGTCGAGCCATGGGTGACTGGTCGTACCTGTCCTCACTCCTGGACAAGGTCCAGTCCCATTCCACTGTGGTGGGGAAGATCTGGATGAGCGTTCTCTTCCTCTTCAGGATCTTCGTCCTGGGTGCAGCTGCCGACAAAGTCTGGGGCGACGAGGTGTCCGAGTTCTACTGTGACTCTCTGGAGCCAGGATGTGAACACGCCTGCTATAACTGGATGTTCCCAATGTCCTACGTTCATTACTGGGTCCTGCAAATCACCTTTGTGTCCACACCCACCCTGGTCTACCTGGGCCATGCCGTCCACGTCGTCCACAAGGAGAAGAGGATGAAGGAGCAGCTGCAGGGCGCCACTAGTGGAAATCTACTGAAGAAGCCAAAATATACAGACGACAGAGGGAAGGTGAAAATAAAAGGCATCATCTTCTGCACATACATGACCCAGCTGGTGTTCAAGATCCTGCTGGAGGTGGGATTCAGCGTGGGCCAGTTCTACATCTTTGGTTCTATCTTCATGGTCTCCTACTTCCACTGCACCAAGTCTCCACCTTGTGCTCGTTTCAGCGGTGCTCAGTGTTACGTTTCTCGTCCCACAGAGAAGACCGTCTTCATCATCTTCATGCTTGTAGTTTCTGGTGTTTCTGTGCTTCTCAACATCATTGAAATCATCTACCTGCTTTGTAACAGAAGCAAAGACTCGAGGAGACGGCGTCTGTCTCAGCTTCATGCACTCGCATCGCAGCAGCGCCCATCCAACCCAGCGTGGGGGCCTGTGATCAGCCAGTACGAAGGCTCCATGAAGGTGTTCACACCTGCTCACAGTGTGACAGAGGTGCACGGTGACGAGAAACACACCGACAGTGTGGCAAAACACAAAGACAACTGAGGAAGGAACAACACGTGACATTTAGTCTTCTACTTTACTGAATAAATCCTGTGTCTTCATGTTGTGTCGGATGTTCTGTTGCTCACTATTGTAACTGACACGTTTGAAAAATACCAATATGACACTTTGATTGTCTCTGTTATAAGTCCAATTATTGTTAGTGCTGTCAATAGATTTAAAAACTCCTCACTTTCACTCGGCACCTTTTTAATCTCATCAATTTTTTCCAATTTAGTCACTATTGAGGCAGATCTGCGACATTTAGTTTTATTTTGAAACTACACAAGATTTCATGAGGATTGCATGAAATTTCATGAGGGAAATCCCAGGTGGTGTACTATTCAAATAAATAGACAAGGTCCTGTGGAAATTCTTCATCCGATTTCGTCCAAATAAATAGAAAAGTGGAAACAGGGAAATTTGTTGTAATATCAGAATTCTAAAATCAGTGTATTGTTGTTGTATTACTGCTCATATGAAGATGAAATGTCCAAGAGGAGTCATGCACGTTATGTGTTGTCAGCTGGGGGGTACATGAGTAGTTTCTGGGGGGAGATAAGTGGTCCTTGGTCTGGTCACTGTTCTAAGAGATGTTGGCAGTCCTCCCTTCAAACAGCAGCTACAGTTTGTAAAAGATCGACTTCATTTGTGCGTCCTGGCTTAAAAATTCAACCCCAACTTGTCAGATAGTGTGGTAGAAATAGAGAAGTTTAAACAAATGTGATCGATAAGTACTTGAATAACTTCCAGCACTGACTACAAATATTAAAACAGTACAACTACTCATGATATCTGTCAGATAATACTGAAAAGGTGAGCGAGATGTACTTTAATGGAAGCAAATGTAGTTTGAAAGAGGTGTTATCATTCAATCAGCAGCCAAACATCCGCTGGAACACGTCTCCCTCCCTCTCTCCCTCCCTCTCTCTCTGTTAATCCTATTAAGCTATTGAGGTACAAGAGCAACAAAAGCAGCCATTGATGTAATCATGAGAGGCAGCAGCTCCAGATTAAAATCTCCAACGGTGTTTGCTGGAGCTCAGTCCACAGAGGAGCCCGTCAGGAGTCGGTCGTGTCCCCGCAGCAGCTCCACCAGCGGCCGCTCGCAGCTTCTCTGCCCGCAGGACGCGCTCTGGTGCCCGGCTGAGGACTCTCCGACGCTCCGCGGGGCTCCAGACAAGATGCCAGGCGACGGGTTCACCATCAAGAGCCGGATCCGCAATCTGCTGCGGTCTCCATCCGTGAAGAGGAGCCGGAGAGAAGACCTCTGCAGCAGGGTACGTGGTTCATGTTTGAAATGACAGGTCGCTGGATTTACATTCAATGAATAAAGCTACCTTTAAAAGTATTTCTTACAAATATGCTCTCTTTCAAAGATGGAACAATACTTTACTAAAGTATATCTCCTGGAATCGCAGTAATGTCCTTTTTGAATTTTAACACGATCAGCTCAGGACACGTGTGAGCAGGTATTGACTCACAATCAATACATTCCAGAGAGAATGAGTTCACTCTTCTGTCTTTAAGGGTGACAAGAAAGTTTCCTTCAAATAAAAATCCACCAGCTGAGCTGAGACATCCACCTGTGTGTTTCAGGTGACTTTGGAGAAGGTCCTGGGCATCTCCACCTCAGGAAACAGTGGTCTGGCATGTGACCCCAAATCTGGACTCATCGCTTATCCTGCAGGGTGAGATGAGATGACACATACAACTTCTTGACCACGAGAGCTGACCTTTGTCTCGTCAGCATTCCACATTATCTATCAAACCTACATCATGTAGATGTTCAGTGTGCAAATGTGTGTGTGTGTGTGTGTGTGTGTGTCGTCCCTGCATCATCTCTGAGGAGAACCACCACTGTGGGCTTGTTTTCATCAGAGAAACTCCAAGTCTTTTATCATCCTACCACAGGAAAGCTTACTTTGACTCTCATGTCATGTGGATAGACTTCAGTGTTAATTCAGGGACGCTGGCTCAGCGTAGAATCAAATATGTCGGATGAACGCTGACACAGCTCGACAGCTTGATAGCTCGGGGCCTCCGCGCCGCCAACAGCACAGCTCCAGTGTAAATACTGAAACCGTTAATGGCTGATAAGCTGTTTCCAGAGACTGTGTGTCTGCAAAGAGACTTATGCCCAGGTGCTGGTGGGTCTGGCTCATTTTGATCCACCTGCTGTGTCTGTGTAAGCTCTTATACGAATGGCAGGTAGATTGTCGTGTCTCCTGATCAGGATTAAAGTTTGTGTGTGACTTTGGAGACGAATAATTCAGTGTGATCATGTTAATTCTTCCACACACACACACGACCTCCTTTTTACGGACACAAACACCAACGGTGGTTTTTGTTTTAACCACGTCACTGTGGAGTGTGTTCTCAGGTTGTTTAAGAATGACCCAGTTTCATCTTCCATGAGGATTTCGATGGTTTTACCTCGCTAACGCTAACACTGGCATTAGCGATGTAAAACCATGTAAAACACTGGAAACATGGGTTGTTCATCCCTTTTGTAACTAATGGGAAAATGGTAATTTTGCATTTAAGCTAAGTGACATTTAAATGCCTGGTAAGAGTGTGATTTATCTCAATTCTCAATGTGTAGAATATAGGGGCAAAACAACAAACTGTACCTCTGGAGGAACAGATAATCCTTTGAGTTGTTTGGAAAACTCCGAATGAGGAAATATAGAGATCGTGTGAAATCTGGGTGTATTTTAGTCGACTGTGTGTTTGAATTAAATGTGCTGAAGAGTGAAGGCAGTGACAGTCACAGTGGTTTTGTTTTACTTGTTATGGAGGGTTCTTAAACAGCTCAGCAGAGATTAGTGAAATTACTTCCACATAGAGTATTTATTGTTGCTGTAAAGTTGCAGGGGTTCATACGTTATATCAGAAAAGATCGACTCCTCTAAAGCTGCCGTCGGTGTTGTGATTAAACAAAAAAAAACAGAACTCAAATATGCTTTCTTCATGTAGGTGTGTGGTCGTTTTACTGAACCCTAAAAAGAACAGACAACAGCACCTCATCAACACCTCCAGGTGAGCTAAACACCAGCTTCACCGTTGTAGAACAACACTCACAGATAAAGAACTCAGCGATATCTGTTTTATCTTCACAGAAAGACCATCACAGCTCTGTCTTTCTCCCCTGATGGCAAACATTTGGTCACAGCAGAGGTGAGTGGGATTCACGTCCTGTTCAGCCAACATCCCCGCAGGCTGAAGTATGCAAAGTAGACATGTTTCATTGAGGAAATCCTGGCGGGATTTAAGGCCACTTGTTAATGGTGATGTCTCGGCTGTTTACAGCCCATTAGCTGTGAGAGGCCAGAGTTTCCAGCGTCGTCAGCTGTGTTGTAGTAGCAGTCTGTTCCTCACTGTCCTAATCTGCCTCGGCCAATCAAAGCCGATTAAAGACCTCTCTGTCTAAATGCATGTTGCCATGACAGCAGAGAACAAAGAGCAAAGTTCAGAGGACACAGTGTGAAAAAAGTTTACGCTTGTTTTGTTTCTACTCCGACACACATTATTTGAGTTTTGACAGCTGACATGTACAGCCTGTCTGTGTGATTGAGCTAAAAGCGTTTCTTAAAGAGGGATCCAAGTGTCTGCTCTCACATTCATCAGTGGCTATTTTCCATTAAGGACAGTAGAACGTTCTTCAGTCCACCTCAGTTTCTTCCATCTACACTGACCTTCAGTTTACTACACAAATAGCCTTTTAAACCTGCTAAAGTGAGCAGGTCAGAGGTCGGCAGCGTAAAGGCCAGAGGACAGAGAGGATAATCCCTCAGAGTGCTGGGTTGGCAGCCTGGGCTGACAGGTGTTGACATCACAAACCACCAGCTCTTCATCTCCACATTTTTACCCCCTTCCCAGAGCGGCCACCTACCAGCTGTGAGACTGTGGGACGTGGCCGAGCGGAGACAAGTGGCAGAACTCCAGACGCACAAATACGGCATCTCCTGCGTCGCGTTCTCCCCCAACAGCAAGTACATTGTCAGTGTGGGGAACCAGCACGACATGATGGTCAACGTCTGGGCATGGAAAGTACGTGTGACTCTGAAGGTTCAGCCCGCGGTCGGCTCCTCTTGCCAAGATCACCAGATAGGACTTGTCAGCCCAAACGAAGAATATTATGAGTTCATATGACAGGGATATTATGATATGTGTGTGTTTAGTGTTTTTGCAACATGAGTGTCACATTCTTTTAAAACACCACTGTATTACAGAAAGATGTCGTCGTAGCTGCCAACAAGGTGTCCAGTAAGGTGACGGGCGTGTCCTTCTCTGAGGACAGCTCCTACTTTGTCACAGTGGGAAACAGACACGTCAAGTTCTGGTATCTGGATCACTGCAAAGCAAATAAGGTACTGGAATAATCTGTGGTCTGTTTTAACACCAGGAACCTGAAACTTCCAGAAACGACATTGTGTTTTTTAATACAGACACACAGAGTTTTGTATTCAGCACCAGCCAACCTCTCAACTCTCCTGTTGTATTTAGTCCAGCGATCCCGTGCCCCTTCTGGGCCGCTCAGGGCTGCTGGGAGAGCTGCGCAACAACTTCTTCTGTGACGTGGCTTGTGGGCGCGGCTCTAAATCTGACTCCACCTTCTGCATCACCTCCTCTGGCCTGCTGTGTGAATTGAACAGCAAGAGGATGCTGGACAAGTGGGTGGACCTACGGGTGAGTGTATGTGAACCCATGTATGTACTGACGCTTCAGATTGTGACGTATTCCCTGAGGATGCGCACATTCATGTGGGTGATATCGTATCGATGCAACGTTGAACGCTGTGACGTCATCTACGGCTACACGTGGATGGCCTTCTGCCTTGACCACTTTGGGTGTAAGTAAGGAAAACAACAGGGAGGAAGACGTAGATAGAAGAGACCAAAGTATGTACAAGTCTGTTTATGGGTCTGGTAATGTGACTTTGACTGTTGGGGGTCGTGGTCGGCCATGCATCTGTGGCCTTCATGAGGTGGATGAAGGTGCGTGGCTCCTGCTCCTGACCGTTGGATCAAACAGGGATTAGCAGCAGGAACAAGTACAGACTGTGTTTGGAAGTTGTCCAGTGGGGACGTATTTCTATTCCACTGCAACCTTTGTTATTAGACCGGCAGGTTTAGTTAATCTCCTTTTGTTGTAAACCCCCAAAATATATTCTCAAGAGTCTATTTGAGGCTTTTGATATGCACATTTACGTAAACATTCCAGGTGTCCCTCATCTGTCGATCACAGGCCTGTGTAACGTGGATGTCCTGTTGTGTGCTGTGTGGTAGACGGGCGTGGGCCAGTGTCTGTCTTTGTCGGAGGACATGATCTTCTGTGGCTGCGCTGACGGAACCATACGAACCTTCGACGCCGCTGACCTGCACTTTGTCTGCACGCTGCCACATCCGCACTCCCTCGGCTCCGACATCTCATCGGTCACCGAGGCCAGGTGAGGAGGGGCCTCTCCCCGACAGCTGTCCGCTGCGGGATAAGTCGTCCTCAAATCACTCGTCCTTCCTGTCTCTGTCTTTGTTGGACAGAAATGCCTCATTCTGTAGAGAATGTTGTTAGTCCATGATCAGCGTCATTCTCTCCCCCTGCAGCTTCCTGTTCTCACCCACGACGGATGCCCGTTACCCAGACTCCGTTGCAGTCACCTACAACCCCGTCAGCCACTGGCTCAGCTGTGTCTACAATGATCACAGCCTGTATGTGTGGGATGTGAGAGACGTGAGGCGGGTGGGGAAGGTGCACTCCGCCCTCTTCCATGCTGCTTGTGTCTGGGACCTGGAGGTAAACACAGGCTGGAGGCTAATCAGTTGTCATGACAACGGCGCTCACACCACATCACTGAAATAACTAAATACCTAGTATGCATTGCTCTGACCCACTCCCGCCTCTCTCAGATGTTTCCAGATGTTTCCGGCCAAATGGAATCCGGTCTCTCATCAGGTGCATTTGTCAGCTGCTCGTCAGATAACACCATCAGACTGTGGCACGTGGAGGACGGGAGTCAATCTCACGCTCACGCCCGGAACATCCTCAGCCATGTGAGTTTGGCTTCCAACACAAGACATTTTTACAAAAGACATTTCTGTTTCTGATGTCTGTCTTCGTCCATGATTCGTAGGATCTCCTGAATATCATCTACGTCGGTGGAAACACTGCTGCCCTGCAGGATCCAGACAACATGACAAACGTCAGCTCAGATAAACCAGGTGACGGACAGACAGCCGAAATCAGAGCCGGCATCCGAACCATCTGCGTCAGTCCGGATGGCAAACACCTGGCGTCTGGAGATCGCAACGGGATGCTGAGGTGGGACGAGAATGGAAGGGAGGCTGTCACAGGGTCATAGTGACCGCTGAATTTAAAACACCGATGTGTGTCTGCAGAGTTCATGACCTCCGCAGCATGGAGGAGATCCTAAAAGTGGAGGCCCATGATGCTGAAATCCTCTGTCTTGAGTACAGTAAGCCAGAAACAGGTCAGTGTGTGTGTGTGTGTGTGTGTGTGTGTGTGTGTGTGTGTGTGTGTGTGTGTGAAGAGCGTTTGTCTCCATGTGTTCAGTTGTCTTCCTCCTGCCAGGTCTGAAGCTGCTGGCCACAGCGAGCAGAGACCGTCTGATTCATGTCCTGGATGCTGGAAACGACTACGGTCTGGTGCAAACACTGGACGATCACTCCTCCTCCATCACTGCGGTCCGCTTCGCTGGTGAGCCGCTGTCGTCTTGCTCTGACGCTCGCTTTCATCTCGGCTCTGAAGTAACTGTCCTGCAGCGCTGCATCTTCAAATGATCAGTGACAACTGTTGCCTTTTGTTTAGTTTCAGGCAGACATCTGGACATCGGTGGGACCGTGTCTGCAAGAAATGAATAAATACATATTTATCATGTTTTCTTTTGTCCCTCTTCAGCCAATGACAACAAGGTGAGGATGATCAGCTGCGGCGCTGACAAGAGCATCTATTTCCGCACTGCACATACGGTAAGACATGAGCGAGCAGAGCCGTTCCATCACCCAACGTGTCTTTGTACAGGCGTTGACGCAAATGTAACGCTGTTTCTTATCTCCAGAGCTGCTTGTGGGTTAGTAGGCCAGTCTGTGTGACCCGAGTTACATCATTCGTCACAGCATTCTTGTTAGACTTGAGACGTAATCGAGGCCACCGCTGTTACTGAGTTCTGTGGCTCGTTAGTCGACATGTTTCCCTCACTGGATAACGCTTATTGTCCAGCAAACTGTGGAACCTCTGTGTACAGCAGTGACTCCTGATCGCCTCCTGGAGGAACTGAGTGGAACTACATCACAGCTCATATACTGTATTTGACAGACATCCCATACTCTGTCGGCGCTCTCAAACATCCAGATAAACTTGACATTAACTCTGCGGCTCCTTTTGCTCATTTTTCCATCATGCAGACTGACAGAGGAACAGAGTTCAGGCGTTCTCACCACATGGTGAGGAAGACCACGCTGTACGACATGGGTGTCGACCCCACCTGCAAGTACGCCGCCGTTGGCTGCCAGGACCGCTGCGTCAGGTGTGTGTGTGTGTGTGTGTATGAGTATCACTTTTAGTTGGACCCTTCCATTCTGTTAGAGCGTCGTTCTGCTGCCGCGTGTGTGTTTACGAGATGAGGTGAAACACCTAAAACCTAAAAGAGAAGGAGACAGCAGCTCGTACCAGTGACAAACGTTCACGTTCTGTGTCATCTGATTCTTTTTTTCCTTCGTCTCCAGGATTTTCAACATCGGCAGTGGCAAACAGAAGAAGCTGTACAAAGGCTCAGTGAGTGAAGACGGCAGCTTGCTCGGGGTAACCGTTGTGTTCCACACAGCAACACCTTCCTCCCCGACTCCAACGCAGCCAACAAACCTTCTTCTGTGTGCTTCTCTTCGGCAGGTTCAGATCGATCTCTCAGGTCAATACGTCGCCACGAGCTGCTCCGATAAAAACATCAGCATCTTTGACTTTTACACCGGCGAGTGTGTGGCGACAATGTTTGGACACTCTGGTAAGAAAAAGACGCTCCACTTCACTTCACTTCACTTCACACAGATCAACTGTTTACAATAAAAGACGAGTTGTATCATTCCAGAGATTGAAATCCAACAAACAAACAAACATTTCTGATTTCAGAGATTGTCACCGCGATGAAATTTACCAACGACTGCAAGCA
>CAAKHB010001799.1:32776-69207 GCA_901007665.1 Aeoliscus strigatus | reverse complement strand
ATCGATCTCTCAGGTCAATACGTCGCCACGAGCTGCTCCGATAAAAACATCAGCATCTTTGACTTTTACACCGGCGAGTGTGTGGCGACAATGTTTGGACACTCTGGTAAGAAAAAGACGCTCCACTTCACTTCACTTCACACAGATCAACTGTTTACAATAAAAGACGAGTTGTATCATTCCAGAGATTGAAATCCAACAAACAAACATTTCTGATTTCAGAGATTGTCACCGCGATGAAATTTACCAACGACTGCAAGCATTTGATTTCTGTGTCAGGAGACAGGTGAGAGACAATCCTGTCAGAATGAGCATGAGTTGGTCTGTGTGATGTGTATGCTGTCCGTTGGACAACTAATGAAAACCCACACTAGACACTTCTGGGACTGCTTCCAGATTATGGAGAAAAATCTAATACAGGTCTAATATTTTAATTCTAATAATTTAATTTGACATAAATCTGCATGGCAAGTAAAAAAAATAATGTTTGAAAAATATGGCTGCTGTCTTTAAGGATTTATGGGTTAAAATGATCAGTTCCACTCCCATCAAACATCAGTAATTAGTGCTAAAATAAGAAAATTATGAGGAAGAAGAATTTGATTTTTTTAAAAAAAAGTCTTATTTTAAACATTCAAAAGAAAAAAATACCTCTTCCCAAATTAAATAACATTTTATGCCCCAGCTGCATCTTTGTGTGGCGCCTGGCTCCGGAGCTGACGATGAACATGAGAGACAGACTCAGTCGGCTCCAGCAGAACCCCGGCGCGCCGCCTCACAGGTGTCTCAGGTGACAGCAGCCGCCCCGGTCCGTGGGAGAGTTAGTTCTTTAGACAAACACTCACCTTGTTGTTGTCTTCGGACCTTCTGCAGGAGGGAGGTGTACAGCGCTCCTGCTCTGGCGGGTCTGTCCTCTGACAGCGACCGAGAGCGTGACGAGGACGGAGGCGACAACGAAGACTCCAACGACCCAGAAGAAGACAACTCACCCAACTCCTCCACTGACGGCAGCCACAGCGAGGAGGACACAGGTATGGTCTGAAGACGTAGACATTGTTCTAATATTCTCCATGAGCACCAAGAAAGCTCCTGTTGTTATGTTCAATCCTCTCATGATTGTGTTTTTATCAGGCGTCTCCGATGAAGGACAAGACTGGCAGCAAACAAAAGTAGGTGATTTTCATAAGAAAGATACTATTGTTGTATGTGACCCCTTCAAGTACCCAGACATTCGCCCATTGACGGCTGGGATGGGCTCCAGAACAACCACCACCCGTAACCGGAACACGAGGAGGAAGATGAATGAAAGAATACAAATTTCACAGTTTCATTAGAAAATATGTCAATCAGCTGTTGTGAAAGTCATTTAATATCAGAATCAGAACTGTGTTATTAATTATTATCAATCCATTTTCTCCTTCTTACGTCTTCTCCACAGCCTGGAGTCGTCACACCTGATCCCGCCCGGCGTCCTCGCCGCCGCTGGTCTCGTCGTATTGGCTCTCTAGAGCTGATGGTGAAGTCCATGCTGGACCTGAGGCAGCTGGAGACCTTCGCTCACAAGAAGCCTCCTCCCGGCCTCCTTCAGGACCGAGAGCAGGGGAGCACGTCCAGCCTGCAGGAGGCCGGGGTGCGTGTGGATCTGAGTCGACAGACACGCGCCTCCACAGCTCTGCCTCTCACCTGCTCTCTCTCTCTTACAGCAGCAGGATGAGAGAGCTAAGCGGCATCGGTCCTGGTTGACCTCCTCCAGGGGCGTCAAGGGACGTACAGGGCTGTACCCTGAGGAGGAAGAGGAGGATGGGGGTCTGCAGCCCAGGTAGGTCAAGGGATGACAAAGTCACTGAGGGAGAACAGACGTGGTTTGTTTTTACCACCGTCCTCGTCCGCAGCGACTACGCTGTGGTGGCGGAGCCCTGCAGGAAGCGAGGGGTCCTCAGCCAGGAGAGCTACAGCCCCGACAGCGCCTGCTCCCTGGGGTACGACAGCCGAGAGTCCAGCCCGGATCACGTCCTGGAGGGTGAGAACTGATTGGAATCTAAGAAAGGACATTAATGTCTCTTCCTTCTGCAAATGTTACATCCATGTGACTGGGTAAAAACTAAACTAAACAAGAATATTTCATTTAGAATTTCATATACATGATATGAATGAATTTCCCTTCTCAGTTGATCTTATTTCCAATTCACGTCAAGACCTTTCCATTAAAATGCTGCATTACATTTAAACCACGTCGCTTGTGTTTTAGCTTTAGCTGCTAATTTTGCAAATTCACAGATTAGACGTGGACCGACACTGCAGCTGCACATTAACAACCGGGACAGGTGCTGGTCCACGTCTCATTCGCTTACAAATATCAGCTAGAAATTCCACACAGAAGCTCTGCAGCAGCAGAATTAAGACACGTGAGGCTCTGTGTGCTGTATTTTGGTACGTTCATGTCTGTTTCGGTGCTGCACCCTCTCAGTGTGTGTCAAGTGCAGGATTTAGAAGCAGAAATCCACAGAGAGTAATAATATCGACACAGCTGATACCACAGGCACATCTAAGCTCAACTGCGAATCCGTGGGATGATTCGAGCTGAAAAAGCATCAGTCGTCTGTCAGAGATCAACAGCTCGTCCTTCAGCTCCGCCTCTGTCTCCTTTCAGATGGTGCAGATGTGGCGTCCCTCAGCCAGGACAGCTCTGCGGAGGAGAACGAGTCCAGAGAGGAGCGGGAAGCAGGAGTGACCAGCATGGACGAGGCGCTCAGAGCAGTGACGGACGAGGCGGAACATGGAGAGGATTTCCTGAAGCAGAACTTTGAGACTCTGGCGGACGTCTGCAGCAGCGGTAGTAAAAGCAAACCCCCTGTGGAGGAGCAGGTCATTCACAGAGAACCTTAAAGCTGCAGGAGGGACAGTTGTCCTGTCGTTAAACTACTGCAGCTTTAAGACGCTACAACTGCGCCGTTATTTATTTGTCTCTTCTCTCTTTTGTTGGACTTGATGTCGTCCACAGCTGGACAGAGTCGAGTCCCCCGGCTCAGTATGTCGTCCCGCTTCCTGGCCAGAGGAAACGATAACAGGTAGTTACAATCACAAACCGCAAACACTGGATGAACAAATGATGAGTTGCTTTCCTTTTTTCACTTTTCCGTGCATGATTCTGAGTTACTGTGACTTGTCTACGTGCAGGACCGTGCCTCCGTTTGCCAAAATGCCTGGAAAGGAACAGGGAAGCCTCTCGCCGAAGCCCCCAGTGTCAAAAGTCCGGCCGCTGATGGAGGACGGACAGAGCAGGAACACAGAACATAGGACCTCCGTGTCCCCTGGAACCGTCAAGATGCAGAAGTGAGACGGAAACTTCGGTTTATGCACAATTACGCAACTCGTGTACAAACTGGCACGTTGTTGTAAAAAATATACAAAGGTGAATGTGACTTCTGTCTGAATGGGAACTGGTCGCTGTGTTCCACGTCAGCTGGGTCGATGCAGCTTCTCCTGAGAAGACCGCTGCTTCGAGCCTGCGAGCCCAGAGGAGGCCGACGTCGTTGTCCCACCTGTGGCGGCTGTCCAGCCCTCAGTCCAAAGCTCCACCGCTGCTCGACAGGAACACATGTCTGCAGAAGTCTCACTCGGCCCAGAATCTGGCGTCAGACAGTGAGTCTTTGCTCTCCTTCCATTCGTGAACTTCTGAGAAGTTAACGGCCTCGGGGGGCAGGAAACGGCCCCCTCTGTAGCTTTGACAATGTATTAGCTGAACCTTTGTCTTATTACTCGTCAACAAATCTAATTTCTAGTCATAAAGTCTTTTTGCTTGAAATAAGATGCATCAACTGAAAAAGTAACTTGTTTCACTTATTTCAAGCAAATTCAAGCACTTTTCATTTTTGTCACTTTTCAACACTTGCTTCCCTGATTTTTCTCTAATTATGAGTGAAAATTTGCTTGAAGCAAGTGAAGATTGTCTTAAAACAAGTCACTTCTTCAGGTGATATTTCTTATTTGAAGTGTAAAGAGATGTTTTGTCTAGAAATGCGACAAGTATTCTCAGTAAGTTTGACTTTTTCAACTGCATCAACTGCTCTTCCTTCTCGTCCCTGTAGCTCCACCCTCCCCGGCGGCCTCCACTGACCGGAGGGATCTACGCCGGAGACCTCAGCAGCTGTTCCTGGATCGGGACACACCTTCCATCCACCTGTCCTCTCCCTCCTCCGGCTCCCCACAGTCCCCTCGTTCCCCCGTTTCCTGGGAAAGCCCCAAACTCAAGCCGCAGCATTCCTACATGAACCCGACCGCCAGCTCCATGGCCAAAAGCAGCCGCTCGTCCTCGCTGGGCGAAGGGATCCAGATGGGGACCCCGCCTACGTCCTCTTCCTTCCTCAGGGGCAGGAGGTTGTCTGGGGATCTGGAGGTTGAGCCTCCTCTGGGCGCCTCGTCTCCTGTCACAGCTTTCCCCTCCTCGTCTTCCTCCCCGCTCTCCTTCCATCCCGCCTGCTCATCTCCTCATCCCACTGCTGCGGGTCTACCAACAACCTCTTCCACCCAGAGCCTCCCTCCATCTCGCATCCCTCTCCCCAGGCAGCCTCTCAGCCCTCGCCGCAGCCTCTGCCTGGAGGTCAAACCGACCATGTGTGTGTCAGAAGGCTCGGCGACCGTCAGCGCTGTGTGTGACGTTCCATCTTCTGGAGGAAACAAACAGGGTTTGTGAGGCAGAAACACACACACACACACACACACACACAGTGACGAATGTCTGACAACGTGTTTGTGTCTTTGTGTTTGTCCACTTCAGCTCTGGGCAGACATCTGTCTCTGAACTCGGATCTCTCTTTGCCAAGTTCACTCCCCTTGTCGATGAAGAGAGGCTCTGTTTCTGAGAGGTAATTTATCCATCCATCCATCCATCCATCCATCCATCCATCCATCCATCCATCCATCCATCCATCCATCCATCATGTTTTCTTCCTTCCAGCTCCAAGGAGCCAGCGCCGGTGGCTGCGGCTGAAGAGCGCCCCCAGCTGCTCGAACACTCGTTCGCCGCCCCCCAGCCAGGTGTCACCCCCCAGCCTGTTTTTATCCAACCTGTGCTCTCTACCACTCCTCCTCTTGATCATTCTATGTCAGCGCACTGCTCGCGTTCCGTCGTCCGACCTTTCTGTCAGTCTGCTCGTCTGCCTCCTCTCCCTCCATCTTTGCCCCTCTGCTGTCAGTGCCGACACCACGGCGGTGAGTTCAAGTTGACTGGTTTACGTTCAAACATTGGTTTGTTAGTTAGTTGGAGGTAGAAGTGTCCAGTGTGGGTTTCAAATAGCTAACTCTCCAGTCATAGCAGGTTGTTAAGAACGAAGCTGCTGATCTACGCCTTTGTCTCGTCCTGGTTCCTTGTGAGGATGCTAACGGTCTCACAAAGGCAAAAGTGTTTATTTCCACTTTAGAAAAGACAGACGCCCCTGAGCTGCACACGCTACATTTGTCACTTCATCTGCGCTTTGTTGGAGGATTCGAACTGTGAAATCTGTTTTCCACTTTCCGTACTTCTCCTCCTCCTGATACTTTCTGTTCTTTTAATGCTCCTCAACCTTTGACTCCACATTTACTGCATGCGCCCACTTCGCTCGATTAGCAGGGTCGGTGTGTGTGTGTGTGTGTACAGTGCATACTGTGCTGTATGTGCACATGGTGTTTTCATACTTGACAGAGCGTCTCTCCGCAGATCAGCCCGTCTCTCTGGAAACGTGTAGGCAGACGATTGCTGAACTTCATACCAGTCTGAGGAAGACCATCACACTGTACACGAGGGTCAGTATCTGTGTGTCAGCATGGTCTCGTATAGAAGCCAGTCCAGCACCTTATGTTGCTCTCCCTAGTGTCCATAGTTTACAGCGTACGACTTCAACCCAAAAGCATTAACAAACATTTGACATCCAAACCCTGACAACAACAACACGATGATTTCAGACATACGACTCGTTTTTTATTGTCCATCTGTGTTTGTGTGTGTGTCCATGGTCGTCTCCTTAAGGGGACGCTGGACGATCATTTTCACTCATGAACTTCCTGCCGTGTGTTCTGTGAAAGCAGGTGCTGCCCTGCGGCCCGGAGTCCGGTGAGGATCAGCAGGAAATGCGGAACATGTTGTCCGACGTGCTGCTGTGGGTGAAGGCCGAGCTGGACTCTCTGCCTCATTCCACGTTACGTTGTGACGGGGTGCGAGGGGAGCAAGGGGTCAAAGGTGAAGGAGAGAAGGCCCTGGCTCTGCTGGAGCAGTACGCTGAGCTGCTGGTGAAGTCTGTGGAGAGAAAACTGGACACGAAGATCTGAACAGATGGACGTGCATGTTTGCGCACATGTCCGCCCAGTAGCACTGTGAATTACACGTTTGTTATTTGCACAGAGATTCATCCGATCTATTTTTAACAGATATCATTATATTTGTAGAAGCTTAAAGAGATGTTGACGATGATGCACTGAACAATGAAGTAAACACAGCTGCCTTATTTCTCAAGCACTTTTTTGCTTTTGTTTCACTCCCAAACTTAAGGTCGTGACGAAGGATGCGTCCTAAGACGCATACGTACAACAAAGGATTCATCCTAAGAAGGATGTGTCCTACAAAGTCTCCAAAAACACCGATAATCAAAATATATGAACAGAAAGTAGTTTCCGCTGCTCTCTGCAGATTAAACATCCCGTTTAGTCTGCTGGCATTTTCTTGTTGACTTTTCTTGTTCCAACCGTTTCAGACGGTTTATCAAATTAAATCATACAAAGTAAATACAAATGACATTCTTTTTTTGTCATATCAGTTTTAATAATCTCCCCAGTCTAAACAGAAAGCATCGGAGCCAGAATGAGAAATTATTACAATATTACAATATTGGTTCACTAGTTTTTATTAGTTACAGTTTAATAAAACATAGAACAGAAAGTGCACAATAAATACAGTAGTAGTAGAATTTACACACTTTAATCCAAGGCTTTGGCTATAATGAATGACTTTAGTGTTAGATTATACAGATTTTAACTTTGTTATGAAGGATTAGTTTGTACACAAAGAAATAAATGTGTATATACTGTTGGTGTGTGAGCAGATTTTACTGCCTCTGCTCACACTGCATCCACGTGTTCCTACTTCAGCAGTAAGTCTGAGCCTCCTAGGGAAGAGTCTCCACATTGACGTAGGCGAGGACGACATCATGTAAGATGTTGATTCTGTCGATCTGGTTCAGCTCTCGGACGCGATGTCGGAACTCAAACAGAGGGATGTTGTTCACCGCCACCCTGAACGCCTCCTGAGTGCACAAGATCTTCATCTGGGAAGAAAGAGCAAAACACTCTGAGAGTGTGGTCACTCCTCTTGTCTTATATGTGAGGAGGTCATACATGCAGGCCTGCCAGTAGAGGGCACAAGGGCGCAGCACTCCCACTGCACTTGTTAATTATCCTGTGATTTTAGTTCTTCTCAATAACTAAACTACAACTATAACAACTAATAACTTCTTTAACTCTATTCAACAATGAAACAGAAAAGGAAAGAGTGAAGGGACGCTGACCCAAATTTACAGCAGGGGGGCGCAGCTGCACACCTGCAACTCATGTTCATCAGCAGCGGTAGAAGAACCCAGTTTATCCACACCTGTGTATCATTGTGAATGTTTTTCCTCACATGGATCTCTCTGTCTGCAGATCTGGGTCAGTAGGTTTGTGTCCTTCTATCTGGTCTTAAATGATTCTCTTATTCTTCTTTTGATGTGAATTGATTTTGATTTAAAACGTTGTGATGTGGGTCTCTAACCAAACCTCTGGTGTTTGAGATTAAGAGACCCAAAACTATCGCGCAGTCGTGTTAAATTGTATTTGGATTGTGAATGAATTTTCCACCAGCCACCATAACATAGTGAAACATAACACTTGTTGTTGGTATTCACATGGATACACAGAGAGCTAGCTCTTCAGGTTAGTAATCTCTCCATGTTGCTTGCTACTGTTAGTGATTTTAATGAGCGACTTGACCCCTACTGACCTCCAGGAGTCTCCAGCAGTTCCCTTATCAAGGACCCACGTGCCAAAACGACTTTCCATGTCTTTCCATCTTTGCAGCCTGACGTTAACCATTGAGAGGTAACCTCAAGTCAGTTAAAGGCACCATGTGTAGCATTTGTAAACACCAACGATAGACTTAGATCTCTTTTTACTCAACGTGTTTGGTCATATTTGAATGGCGTCCACTAATATGACGGACTGATGTTAATATGCCACACATAGCACCTTTAAGAACTGTTTCTCAGCCTCCTGTCCTGTACTGGTCCTGTTTCTGACACTCACCTCAAATGGGCTCCCAATGGCGAAGGGGAAGGGGCCTTTCAGGTCCCTCTCTTCCGGGCCCCAGCGCTCGCCCACCTTGTGGTTACGAACCAGAACCTGTTTGCCCCCCTCACTGAAGCGAGCGTTGATGTGAAAGGCGATGTCATTGCCTCGCAGAAAGTTCACTGTGAACCTGCAGGAAACCAAAGCTTGTTTCAGCTCTGAATGGAACATGCTTGGAAATACAGAACATCTAGTGTGTGTGTGTGTGTGTGTGTGTCACTATAAAAAAAATGCTGCAAACACACTTACATTTTAGCATTAGGTTTGATGTGACCCAGGATGGTCATCATCATCTTGTCATACACCCCCCGGGCCAGGTTGAGGTTGTAGGGTACGCTCTAGACATCAGTGAAGAACATCAACAACAACAACCACAACCCTTCAGACAGTTTCTACCAAAACACACTTCCCTCTATTTATTGACATTATTGTCATCAGATTCCTGGTGTTTTACTCACCAGTGGTCCTGATGTGGATGGGATCCACTGTGGAGGCGTCATAAATGGATTCTGTCCAGGCCAACCTGGCTGCCCAGGGTGGTAACCCCAACCAGGATGGCCAGGCCACCCTGGAACATTTGGGCGGATGCTGGGCGCAAGAGCAGGAGCAGGAGCTTGTACTGAAGATACGGCGGGGACTTGAACAGGTACCTGAGCTTGAACTGGAGCTGGTGGCTGGACAGGCTGGTACTGGGGGGCGGGCCAGCAAGACTGCTGGCCGGGCAACAAGCAGCTTTGTCCTGAAGCTGGAGTCAGAGTTTGGGTTTGAGTCGGGACTAGAGTTGGGGCTGGAGCCAGAGCTTGAGTCGGGACTAGATTTTGTGCTTGTGCTGGAGCTAGAGATGGGTACATGGTTGTGGTTGGGCCAGGGAATGTTGTCACAGTTTGCGCTGGGGCTGGAACTGAAACTGGGGCAGAGACAGAACCTGGCACTTGTTGGGTCCCGGGCCAGCAGGGTGTGTTGGGCTGGCCGGTCCAACATGGAGCAGGGTTGGTGGGCTGTCCTGACCACGCAGGGAACCCAGATCCAGATGTCTGGCTGGGCCAAAGGCTGTTAGCCTGTGGGGCAGAACCAGAGGGCGGGCAGCTGCCACACAGAGCATCAGAATGCTGGGAGGAAGGAGGAGAAGGAGGAGGGGAGGGGGAGGATGGAGAGAGACGGGGGTCGGTAGCCAGGAGGGAGATACGAGGGAGAGAGAGCGTTGACAGGATGGACGACACCAACTGGCAGTTGCCACATGGCCCAATGACACGAGCAAAGATTTAAACATTTACATTTAGATGGAAAGAGGATGGAAATGACCTGAGTGGTTCTTACCAGAGCGGCGTTCTGGGAATAAGAGGAGGTACTTACATCCATGCTGCCTGTAGGAACAAGTTCAAATGGACTTTTATTTGTTTTAGTTCTCAGACAACTCCGGCGAGAGACAAAACTAAAGATAAAGAGTTGTTTGTTCAACTAATAGTAGAGATTAGATATTATAATGCAGTGGTAAGAGGTTTGATCAGACTGAAGAGCACACAAACATTGTCTGTTTAAGACCTAGAGACTGATGCTCTTCAGTTGAGAAGAAATAGTTCCTCCACTGACCATCAGGGGGCGCTGACGTTTATCAGGTCGTCAGCAGACCCAACGGATTCTTGGCCAATTAAACAAAAGCTGGTGCAATGAAGTAATTGGATGACGACCACAGAAATGATGCAGAGTCAGACAGAAACACAGTGACACACTTAAAGAGGCGTGTGTGTTCATTCTTCAGTGTCTCAGTATTTGTTCATATGACTGCAGATTGAATTAGTGAAATTAAATTCTTCTGGGAACTGGACTTATGTCGGCATAACTGGCATAGGTTTGTTTTTTGTAACTTTTGTTGCTATGGAACATTTAAGTCTTTTATAATATTCATCAATTTATTCCGTTGACATTTAGTAGTTGCCTTCTGATATCTATCAATCTATGTCGATTTAGTTTGAATGATATATTTTTGCAACTTTCAATCTACAGAATCAAATATAAACAGTTCCTTTGCCAAACTTTTAGTATTTATATACAATAAATATTAAAAGTGCAGGTCTGCTGCAACTCGATTTTTTTTTTATTTACTTCTATTTGCAAATGTATTTATTGTTCATAATTTTAAAAACTATCTGCTGTATCAATCTTGCCTTGTTGGAATACTTATAAACCTTACATTCTGAAAACAAAAATCAACTTAGTAAAATTCTATATAGTTCTATATCTAGAATTTGGATTTTTCCTCACTTCATTATACAATTCTTCACATATATTAAGTAGTAAAAGCAACAAATAATTTACCGTTCTTGTTCTTTGTCGTCAGGTGCAGACTGGTTTGTTGGTGAATCCGGTGCCTCATAACAACCCAGTGGAAGTCTCTTTTATAACCCAGAACCCTCTTAGCACGGGGCCACTCCTCACGTCATCACTCCATCATCAGAGAAAGTGTCCCTCCCTCACATGTCACAACAACTCTGTAAATTGTTGATCCTTTTTTCTTTTAAATGCCTCAACCTCCCTCTTTTACCTTCTTTATTTCTGCTTCCAAAATCATAAATACAGATGCAGAAAATACTTGCAGAAAATATAAACACATGTAAAGCTATAGACCCTGCATATGTTTATGTACCTTGAGCAGCACAATGTCCTCTTGTGCTGCTGAGCAGTCATGGGACTGTGTGTGCACCACTCCGACCTGTAACACAGGAGGACACACTGCAGACGGACAAAGGCTCGGTGCTGTTCGCTGTGTGTGTGAATAGTTTGCCAGTGACGTGTCGGCTCGGTTCACTCTCAGGTTAAATCGCTGCATCGGATTCACACTTTGTACATGTGTGTTTTTCTGATTGCTGAGTGGACTCCAGAAACTTTCCCACAGAGAATGAAAAGGTTTGCTGCTCAGCAACGTTATTTGACAGTTTGCAAAGGAAATGTGTCCTGCACATCTGACTAAATCTCCGAGGTAACTTCACAACAAATAACACACAGTCACAGAGGACGCTCTCACACCATAATTAGATCATCCATCATTGGAGTTAAAAAATGCCAGAAATGCCAGAGAATCCTCGGTGATGCTGCGACCAACGAACCGGCACCTGACATTTATCATGTCGACTCCTTTAGGACCCAGAGAGTGACAAATCTCCTACTTCCAACTTCGTGAAGTGGGTTTAATTCAGCAGAATAGTATGGTACATATTGTTGGTGACACACAATATCCTAATGTGACGATGCTCGTTAGGTCAGTCTGAAACCACCACCAGAGAGCAGCTTCAGCATCCCCCTTAATGCAGAGACGTCGTAGTGTTATTTAGTCTTAGTCTTATTTCTAATCAAAATGTCTAACTTCTAGTTTCTCTTTGCAATGAAAATGAAACACCTGAAAAAGTAACTTGTTTTTAGATCATCTTCACCTGTGTCATTTTTTTCTCTTAAAGAAGTAGAAAAATCTGCCAGTGGAGCAAATGGGTTTTTTTTTCTTATTCCAAGCAAAAAAAAAAATCATTTTTCTACTTTTTGTCAGTGAAGACCACATGGGTCCAGAGCCGTACCAACACGAGCGGTGAGCCCAGGATACGGTCAGTGGTGAAGAAGCAGCGCAAAGAGGACAGTCGTCGACTCACAAAGACACCAGACTGATACACCAGCACAGCCAGATTGGAGTGCAGTAACCACGTTTGAACACGTGGAGGGCGCCACTGTGTTCATTCATTCATTCATCTGCTTCTGCTTAGGCCGGTTATGGGTCGTGGTGCCACTGTGTTTTTTTGACAGCAACAAATCATGACAGACATTGTCTCAGGTCAGGAGCTCACTCTGTCATTTTACATTTTACTCGTGAAATTCCATTAACATGAAGGGCCCTGAAGTGACGTGAACACTGGACTTGACTGGACTCTTCTGTCACCTCAGGCGATTGTATCTGAATCCCTTAAATAACATCCTGCACTGACAAACGTACAGACTCGTGATGAGAAAAACACTCTGATATTCTCCAGCGCAAGACACCGATGAAGCTTCCTGTGCGGATTGTTTCGCTCGGGCCGCGTGATGTCAGCGGCAATATGTTTCCAAGAAACAGACCAGAACGTTTGGCTCATGGTTTGTCTGGGGCTGACGTGTCCATCTGTGCTGAATCAGTGAACAAAACACGGATCGACGGCGTTGCAAACACAAACCTCTCTGAGTAAAACACATGGAAGTGGATGTTGTGTGGCCATGTGTTGATGACATATGCTATCTGATGTGACGGGGAGCTGAACTTCTAGGAAATCTATGATCTCAGCCAATGAGGGAGCAGGTAAGCAGTCGGGAGCCGTGCTGCAGTTAGGCAGAAGAGAGCAATCTGGCAGGAGCATGGTTTTTCCAAAGTCAAAGAAGCATGAGGCCTCAACTACCTCCTCCCCCTCAGAAGAGTGAAATACCTGGACGACGGCAGTGTTTTACACAATGGAAGGACAGCGACGCAGCAACAAAGATACAATTTCTAAGATAAGTTGGAGTAAGAAAGAGGGAAACTGTTGCCATGGAGACAGTGGCACACTTTTATGTCAATATCTGTTTGTAGTTGTGTGCACGTGCTTAAAAACCGTCATTCCTGGACAAGTGATTCCACCATCTCGTACATTCCCTCTGCTGACGCTGTCACAGATTACAGCCGGAGCCCCTGTGCTCCCACAACCCACCGCTAGATGGAGGTGTCAAAGAAGTCATGTGGGAGGAAGACCATAAAAATACACAAGGACCTGTGAATACAGGACATACCATCAGTACACGGCCTGGGGAAAAAAGGAGTGAATTACTCCTTTTTTACTCCTTAAGTAAATTTAATTAATTTCAATTTAACTTTTCAATTAAATTTAATTAAACTTAATTACTCCTAAATAGTCACCGGACATGAAGTTCCATGTTGAAACGTGTTAATGAAAACTTCAGCCAATTACAACAAACTTCAACGGGGGTTCCCTTACCCGTTCGACATTTTCTGAAGTATGCTACCTCGAGTGACGTTATGCATCCAAAGTCCAAAGTGCTTGATTTTTTTGGTTTTGTTTTCAACCATTAAATGTATTCGAATCAAGTTCCATTCCTGTTGTAAAGTCAACAATCCTGGGAATAGGTCGCTCATACCCCCTGTGCACCGCACAGGTGCTGCTGCTGCCCCGCAGCTCCCCGCCTCCTCCGCCTGCGCTCATTCGCTGGCTGAACAGCCCGGATGTAGCGCGCACACGCACACGCACGCACACACACACGCACACACACACACACACGCCGATGATAACATGGCGCTGGCGGACACATAACGATGCCCACCGTCGTGTGAACCACCTACGGGAACACACCGACACCAGCGGCGGGACATGTGAGCGGCTCGACGCCCAGGTAGGTGTCCGCTCTACGGACGCTGTTCTGGGCGAAGCGGTGTGGGGGGGTAACGTGTCTGCTGCTGGTGCTGCTTGTTGCAGGGAAGGGGGAGACAGGGGGACGCCGCTTTGGAAGGCGAAACGAAGGGTTGGTCGGTGTCTCTGCATCGGTTTAACGCGTCGAATGGAAACTTCCAGCGGCATTTGTGGCTGTTTGCGCTGCGCCGCTGCTTCCGGTGCAACGGCGCAGAAACAAACGTGTGATTCCGTGCAGCGTGTTGTCATGGCTGTCAGGGCGGCCGCTGTCCTTGGTGATGAATCGGGTGGGCAATGGATCAGACAACGGAACCGACGAGATGTGCCGGTTTATTCAGCTTTAGTTTGTTGTTGCATGGAAGGAAGGAAAGGAAAGGAGAAAGGAAAGGAAAGGAGGAAGGAAAGGTGTCTGAGATGCTGCTGAGTGTTTACATCTCACTGCAGGACTCCACTGTACATCTGCATCTGCTGGCTGACACTGATGGGGACATTTATTTGCACTGCCCAAGCAGTGTGTGTGTGTGTGTGTGTGTGTGTGTGTGTGTGTGTGTGTGTGTGTGTGTGTCAGGCTAATGTAGGCCAGGTAAGGGCAGGGACAGATGGTTTGTCCTCAAGTTCAGCGTGGCTTTCGGATTAAAGTGTTGTAGACGAAAATTAAAAGTGGTGGCTAGGCCCTGTGAGCAGGGGTCCCCCTCCCACACACACACACACACACACACACCACCCTGAAGCTCATAATCACTCCAACAACATCACTGTATACCTTAAGTAGTAACAAATACACTTCATACATTCCAAGCTGCCATCAGACCCTTATTTTGTGTCATTCATGTGAGAACATCTAAATGTGAAAGAATGAATGGATTATTCAGAATGTAGTATTCTGTATTCTGAATGTAGTATTTTGCATGGTCATGGTTAATCTCAGCTGTGATTGGCTGCAGCTCACCTGAATGAAATATTCGTATGAGGTCACTCCTTTGCAGAACCTCCCATAGCAGCTGCTTTTAGCTTAGCATCAAGACGAAAGGGGAAATGGTCCCCGTGGTGGTGTAGTGTCCTCAACGGGGTTCTAGAGGCTCTTGAGCAAAGTTGCTGTCATTACAGTCATGACAACAACATGGCTGTTCTCTGTTTTCAGTAACCAATGGACGTCTTATCCTTCTCCGAGCTCCTTCTTCACACCCAGTAGGGGAGCAGAGTGTAACTTCTCATTGTTCAGGAATGTTTTCTGATAATTACGGTACTCCAAAGTATGCTAGCACGAATGTAGTGCCGGAATACCGCCGGGGTTAAAGACCTGTCACCTTTAAGATAATGGCCATGTACTAATCACCCTTTTCTATTGGTCACTGGATAAATATCGAGGGTTCTGCCACCGGTCTGTCTCTCGAACCTGTCTGCATCCAGCAGACGACACATCACAGTGAGATTAATCGCTCTTGTTGTTTGTCCTTCAGAGATAAATATGAAAAATAGGATGTGCGACGCTGTAAAATCTGGAGATGCTCTGCAGCTGAGTCAATGTGTGGGTCCTTGTGCGCTTGCTTGCACCCTCCCAGGTTATCCAGTCGGCGATGCATTCAGCGCCAGCGCAGAGCACAACAGCTTTACATAATGATCAAAGCTCGAGGGTTGCCAGAGCACGGCTTCAGCCCGCAGGACTAAGAATAATGATGACAACACTTATAATAATAATAACCTTTTGATGTTAAATCACAGCCCCTCGTAGACTCTCGCTCGCAACCTTCACATACCCACACATGCCTCGTTCCTCTCAAAGGTCCTCATCGACTTCACGTTTCTGGATGTGAACACTTGCAAGAGGGTAACGCACACAGGAGCACCTATTTTTGCCCCTATGGCTGTGCACTGACAAGAAGGCCGCTTTCCGTGCTTGTGCCAATTACATAAGAGTCCGAAGGAGTCATACGCTGAATAATTTGACCAGAAGAAGAAAATCCGTCATCGCTGTGGATGTTGTCATCATGTCATCTCCAGCGGTCCGACCTCCTCCACCCTTGAGGCCGACCTCGTGGGCCTGCATCCTCCACTCGCTCTTTGCAGTTAAAAAGCAAAGATTGAAGCCTCTGATTCAGTCCTCTATTTATACGGGAGTCTCTCCAAAGACCCGGCGGCCATTTTTAACCTGGCAGGCTCGCGCTGGTCGATGTTGCTAATCAGGAAGGGAGTTTGCAAACAAGGTGCCAGAAACAGGAGAGGAGAGGATCAAAAGGGAAAAGTCAGGCGAGCGAGAAGCAGCCAGGGAGATGAGGGAGGGGAGGTGACGATGATGAGAGAGGTCGAGAGGGGTGAGGAAGAAGGAAGACTGGATGAGACGTGAGAGGAAAGTGTATGAGAGAGAGAGAGGATGTTGGAGATGAGCAGCAGCTCAGTGGTGGTGTTTTTACAAGGTGAGGATGAAAGTCGGATAGAGATGTTTCGGGCTGAAACAGATGAATGAGGGTCGAGGAATGTCGATGAGGACGGGATGACTCACAAATCGCGGAAAGTACAGCACATATGACGCTGCACCGCATAGTGAGCGTACAGTCCGTCAGCTGGACCGACATGAACTGTACCAGTGGATTTGCTCTTTCTCAGGGTCGCATATGTTTACTTCAGCTGCAGTGAACTCACCCTGCTCACCCGTCAGCGCGCTTGACGCAGGTTTGCTGCATTTTGCAGTTTTTTGGTCAGTTTCTCTGTGAGAGAGACCGAAAGATGAGAGGGAAACGACGTGGACATGAGCATTTAAGAGATGACGTTTAACGCTGCTCCAGGTGTAAAAGTGGAAGAAGCATTGGTTTGATGGTTTGACATGATCTGTCTTGGGCTTTTCTCTTCATAGTCTGGTCTTATGCAACGATTTGCACCATCAGAAAACGTGGAAAGGTAAAACATCCATGGGCTCCTCAAAGTTTGCAAGTTGCCCCTCACAGCCAAGTTCCTGTCATTACGGTAACGACTGGCAACAGAGTGGCACATGGGTGCTCTTCGTTGGATGTTTGCTCCAGTCACGTAACCATGCTACTCCAGAGAGTGTACGATAGATGGTACTAAACAGGAAGTCAAGCGTAAATCAGGTGGAGTCAGGAGATGTGTAAGTTAGAAATGGTGGTGGCACAAGAGGGACACGTGATGACGGGATTCATCCTCCAGAGCTTCTTGTTCCATCCAGCGGTTGAGCCTGACTGACCGCCTGACCGCTCACCATATTCATCCTAAGAGCCCGTTAGCGGGTTTATTAATGGCACGGACTTTGTATCGTAATGTGAACAATTAATCTGGTTGGAACATTCGTCGTGACATAACCAGTGGACTGCATAAATCAACCACTGCTGTCGGCTATTTGTAATTGTTAAAGCAAAGCAAATCTCCCCTCAGAGAAATCCGGCCCGCAGCAGTTTTTGCTAAGAGGAAGATACTTCAAAGGTCAAAGGGCAAAGAACTTTGATGCTGTTGTGCTTAATTGGATCATGTACTTATGTGTAAAAGCCGGATCTGAAGCGAGAGAAAATACCAGTATTGTAACGCACATTAACGCACATAAACAACCCAGTTAACCCTCTTTTTTTTTTTTTGACGAGACACATAACCCACATCCACTTCTTCACTTTTCTCGGTCTAATTTGCACGTAGATGAGGCTGTTCTGTCTCTTTCCAGATTCCCCTCATGTCCAGAAAGACCTGACTGGCACTGTGCTGAGAGAGTGTGTGTGTGTGTGTGTGTGTGTGTGTGTGTACATCAGAGAAGGGGCATCTGAAGAGGTCCAGTGAAGCCTAAAGACCCAGCGCTGCCTGCAGGCCACTGGGGGCTGCATCTGCCCATGCTGCTGCCCCTTCCAGCTCTGTCACTGCGCCTCCAGGCTGACGGGAGTTCTGAACTGTCGACGTGCCTTCGTCTGTTAGGTTGCAGCTGCATACTGTGCACAAGCTACTGCCTCCGTCAGCGACTTGCAAACTGCCGTAGCAACCAGTTGGAGTCTAATTCCAGTCTAATTGCCATTAAAGCGATACTTGTTTACAATGGTCAGTGGTAGGAAGCCAACTGCTGCGTCTGCACCCTTCCCCCAGTACACATATGCCGCTCCTCCACTACACCGTTCCTGCTCTACTCAGCTCGACTCGACTCGCCTGTGCGAAACTGCCGTGACACAAACACACAAATCCAAATCAGAGTCTCATGCGTTCTTGCAGTTTTAGTATCGTCTCAGCTTCCTCGGAACCTCGCCAGAGGAGGAACCAAAAAGAGCTGCAGGCACCAGGTTCTAGGTTCCCCAGTGGGAACATAACGAGAAAAAAAAGCTGAGTCAAGTCGAGTCGTGCTAGAGCCATGTAGTGGGAAGGATGCAATATAGAAACTGTTGCTGATTAGTTTGCATCTCAGAGTTGAACTCATTGTACGCCTGAAAGCTCTTGTCAAGAGATACTCCCCCGGTTTCTACGGTGGTGAATGAAGCACAACAAAAGCCTCAATCCAGCACCTGCTTCGTTACATCGCTAATGCTCAACTTCATTTTGACCCAGCAGACTTCCCTTGCAGTTAAACTCTTTAAGCGTAATCCTGACATGATTTCCACGGTGGCTTAAAAGGCAGTTTGACTGCAGCGTTACACGTCTCGTTAGCAACCAAAAGCGTTATCGCAAGCCTTATTTTTGTAAACACAGCTCACAACCAGGGTGCACAGCAGCTGCCGTCGATCTTATGCACGGATTAATTCCGTTGGCAGTCTGCTGTAGGTTTTGTCTTTTAGATCTGTCTCTGTAATTACTCCTGTTGTTGCTCCTTGCAGCTGGTTTTTACCTATCCTCAATACCAATTCTTCCAGATGGGCCCGACAGAGGTTTTTGACAAGAACTGTAAGAATTTAAATGGGTGTTGTTGCTTTTTTTTTTAATACTAGACGGATCGAAGCTGCTCGTGAAGGTTACAGGCATTGACGCCGCTTTATGTGATGTGTATTCGCTGAAGCGTCTAGTCAATCTCAATAACTGACATGTGCAGTCGGGTTTGCAGGTAAGCCACAGTCATTGCAGGAGGCTGTGGCTCAGAGGGTTCTTTGTTCGAATCCTGACTCGTCCACAGTCAATGTCCAAGTGTCCTTGACACTGAAAGGGAAAGTGAGTGCACGTGTGTGTTAGCAGCTAGCAGTTAGCAGCTGCTACCTATAGCAGCTTTGGCTAGCAAGTTGTCAGCCTAATAGCATAATTGCATAAGTCATATTAAGGTCTGAAGGACAAGTTAGTAGATATCAGCATTTGGCCAAAATATGACTTAGGCAATTGTGTTATCAGGCTGATGAAGTGAGAATGCATGAGTGAATGAGTGAATAAGGCAGCATTGTGAATCGCTGTGAGGTAAGGTAAGGTAGGTAAGGTAAAAATGCAGCCATTCACTAACTGTTGACAATGAATTCTGAGTTGTTGCTTTCTTACGATGGAGGTGTAGAGAATCAGAAGAGTTCAAGTCCAGAATGATGGCGAAAAATCATCATCCCTCGTTAAAGACGAGTGACTCTGTGGTAACCATGACAACAAGTACATTGTCTCACACTTGATGATGACAGAGGAATTAGGGATGGAGGAAAGACGAGGTGAAGAAGCACAAAGAATAAGTAAGAGTATCCGTCAGAAACCGCTGAAGTCTGTGATGCTGCCAGCGAGTGCAGCTTTCACAACAGTTGACGGCAATCTCTCTTTGTTTTGTTCTGTGATTTGAGATCAGTCAGGTGGAATTTCATCAAAGCAGACTTGAATAGGGACATTTATCACGGCTCAGACTGATTCATTACCACCCCTCAGCACCCACACATCCACCTGGGGAGACTTCAAAGAAAACTGTGAGGCTGCAGACTGGCGTCGCACTGAGGATTACATCATCACAGCCTCTTCAGCCTCCACCTGGTATCCACCAGCACGCAAGGAGTTATGAGATATCTGCAGCCAAGGCGGACTATTATTCAGACCGACAGACTGCAACCGTTTGACCTTTGAACCTTGTCATGCAAATATGCATTGTCCTTCTTCACAATAATATTAACCCTTGACCCTTGGTATCCCTGGTGCTACATTTGTGTTAGCATACTTTGGAGTACGATACTTATTCTCATGAAGGAGAAAACGTCCGGTTCCTGAAAGTTAAGAACAGCCATGTTGCTGTCATTATGGTAATCCCATTCGCTCTGTTGCCAGAAGCCAGCAAGTCATTACCGTAATGACAGCAACTTGCCGTGAAGGGCAACTTGTCAACTTTCAGGAACAGATCAGTGTTTTCTCCTTCGCCTAGCTCCGTCCTCACACCAGGTAGAGGAACCAAGTGACCCATGTCAGCTTTCACTAACCGCTCTACGTTCTCTGATATGAAAATAGTTGTGTAATTACAGTTCTCCAAAGTATGCTAGCACATATGTATTGGCAGCGATACCCTCAGTGTAAAAGGGTTAAGATGCTTAAAAGAAAGAAGAGAAAGAAGAGAAATATTGTTTTTGTCTTTTATTACGTTTGTATTGAAATTAATAACAAAGCTTTTTATCCTCAAAGTGAGGCTAAGATAAAGACTGGACATGAAGTCTTTTCTCTCGTTGATCAGCGTTTGTGCACAAATGAATGAAATCAGCATCGCAGAGGAGAAAATGACTCAACATTCAGCTCATAACACAGATCAGACAGCTTTCTGATTGGACAGAGATTTATATCTAATCTATATTAACATTTGGTTTGTGGCTCCATGAAAATCAACTCTGTTCACTTCCCGCCCTCGTCAGTGGCAGAAAAATCCTTGTCAGGAGACATGTTCACAATGAGCCGATGCAGCCTCGTCAGCACGGACGAACGTTTCGCAGGACAACTGTCGGTCCCAGGATGTGGCTGTTGTGGCTTTCGGGGATCGACCTCTCACCCCTCCTCACTTCCTTCTTCTCTGTGTGTCCAAAGAATGTCATTCCTCAAATCTAAATTTGTTGGTGCTCAGAAACCTGACCATCGCTCACAGATTAGCGACATCTCAGTGCGGTGTTTAGCCAGGAACCAACACAACTCCATGCAGCAAGAATAGAAGGGAATCTTTATTGTCATTGTACAAGTACGATACTAATAATGCCAATAAACTGTTTGTATAGCACCTTTCATACACGGATGCAACTCAAGGTGCCTATTAAAAAACATTAAACCACATAAAACAACAGAAATTACTAAACACACATTGTACACACATTGCATTTAATTTTGTCATGGAATTTCAAACAAAACATTTAAAAAAGCTGTATTTGTTTTAATTGCAGTGTTGGTGTAATTCTTGCATGACGGCACACAAAGACAAGAACACAAATGCATCCACACATATTGTGTGTGAACACACATACACACACACACAGTTACATTGTGTGTTCTGGCAGGAGAGGGAGTGTGCATGTGTATGTGTGTTGGGGGGGGGGGGTTAATGACGTAGCATAAAACAGGCAGATGCAGCGGCTGAATAGATTAATATTCATCCGGTGACACAGCTGTGCTCTCTTTGCAGAGACTTCGCTAGAAAAAAAAAAACCCCACACTGACGTGTTTGGCATGTTAACACTCGCAAACTTATCCGAGCAGCTGCAGCCAATGTAGGTGTGCTGGGCAGATCGATTGATATACTCTATGTATTGGAGCACTGCAATACAAGTGATGTCACGTCTTGGAAGAACAGTGTGAGCAGTTCTCCCAGTGAATAGGATGCACACAGTCCACCGTCACATGCTGCTGAAGTGGCTGCAGCTGAGTTAAATGTGTCTCTCCATTAGTGGAGGGAGGGGCTAAGTGCATCATATAGGCTTGTTAGCTGCATGTACTCCACAGGGGGTTGTTGTGTGTGTGTGTGTGTGTGTGTGTGTGTGTGCTTCTGCAGGTTGTACTGTGCTGCTGTGCTGTACTGTAATTAAACCAGACACAAGGTTCATACCAGACACAGGTTTGTGTGTTAAAGATAAAATTTAAAAAAAAAACAAAAAAAAAAACACAAGCCAACTGAGAGATGCATAAATAATAAAATAGATAGATAAAATAGATAATTAACTGAATTTGTATGAAAGTTTCATTATTATTATAACTATAATTAAGACAGTGCATCTTATTTTTCTACTGCAGAATGAAACTCTGAAGTCCAGATTTGTCATTGAGAAGATCATGTCATTCTGATGGGATTATATTTGTCTTTCATTTTTGTCCCTTGTGCTTCTGCAATTTTAAATGTTTATATACATTAACTGGCCAAAAATAGAAATCCTCCCTGCGTCACTAAATAGCCAGCAGCAGAAAAGAGGTCCTTCACCTCTCACAGCCCCTGGACGCAGCTGTCACGCTCCGGTGGTGACGCTCCAGGAAAAAGGCCGCTCCCCTGATCGTACAGTTATGCAGCCTGCTACAAAGCATTATGGATTATTTGGATTTGTTTTTCCCCCTGTCATTGTATTATCCCTCTGGCCGAGGCTCTTCATTCCATCCGCTTCGGACGGCTGTGCCGCTCTGAATTTCTCTCCCTGTAATCTATCCATCTGCAGAAATGGAGCGTGCATGAATGAGTGAGTTGAGTAATAGGAAGCATTGTGTTAAAGCGTGATGATTGCTACGGCCCTCGTGGTTTACAAGCAGACAAGGTAATGATAGTTTCTACTCTAAGCTCGCAGTCAGTCCCCCTGAAGTGTGTGTGTGTGTGTGTGTGTGTTTCATGAGTAGCAGGAAATGGATCTAAGACGCTCTGGGTCTTGACTGAAGCCCACATGACAACTCATTGTGGTTTTAAAAATGTCCTTTTCAACAGGATTCTCACCACTTTTGTCAATGCTGTCATATCCTGTTTTATTCATCCCAAGGGAACCTTCATCAACCTGATATCTTTATTCAATCTGGTTGTCAGTGGGCTGATCTTCTCTGCAGCTCATACACTCACAGGCGCCTGCAAGGAACGGTAGAAAGAAGATAAGAAATGAATCCCTCTGTGTTTGTATTTAGGAGGTCACCATGGAAATTAGAAGATAAAACATCTCTTGACTTAAAGTCCAGCACTTGAATCTTAAAGTTGTACGTTTAAGGCCAATCAGGTCAATAAAATCCCATTCGGCCTGCAGACATCGTCCCACAGGACGAAAGGATGTTGTGTGTCCACAACAGATGTCAAAAATGACACCTCAGTCGTTTTTAATCATTTGTGATACTTTTTCTGTCTATTTGATTCACTATTAATGATGGCTGATGCTACAAATGTTAATAATTTGTCCAAAACATACCCAGTCAAGCATTTTACGGTGTGTTATTTTGTGTGAGCACTGTTAGTCTTAATAAAAAGTATGTCATCTTACAACACCATGTCACAAATGTATGACCCTGAAATACTTCAAAAGTTGACAGCTAACTTCTGGCAGTGGAGAAGAGATGAATTGATGACTGTTGTGTTGAAGAATTTGTGTCTTTAATCATCTCATGACCTCTTAGATTTTTTCTCTGATCCCTGGGGCGGATCCCAACCTGATGTTTTGTGTGTGTGTGTGTGTGTGTGTGTTTTCATATCTGTGGCTTTTCTACAGAACCTGACAGTCAGACACGCACACATTCATTTACAGTCGCCCCGTATCGACCCGCAGCGTCCCTAATCCCGACACGTTATCACTGAGCATCAGTGTGTGAAGTCATGTGGACCGGTATGAGTCTGCAGCTGCTCCTCCTCAAACACTGTGCAGCTGAGATCCGCAGTCTCCACTGGGCGCATTTCATCCTTTTCTCACCCGAGCCGCTGCCTAGCAGGCCACATCAGCTCACCAGCTATTGGGTGGAGAAAGAAGACCGACTATATTTAGCCCCACTAGCAGCCAAGACACTGTGGACGTGTCATACGTAGTGAAAACCTTTTACAGCACCACTCAGCCGCTGTGCCACTCACACTGTTTCTGAGAGATCACATACAGCGTTTTCAATCCGCAGCCCTAACACACAGACTTTTCTGTGGCTGAAGGCCGTGGAACGACAACAAATGTCAAACTACTGAACTGTGGCGCTGTCAGATGATATTCAGCTGATGTATCAGCTGTCCATCCGTAAATAAGTTGACAGGAACCGATGGTGGTGATGGATGGTAAAGGATGGTTCATAGTTTACTGGATTTGCGCTCATTCAAACGTGGAGTCAGATACGTTAATTCTGCTGAGCAGAATTATTAGTATGATTATTCAGATACAAAATCATGACAAACACTTCTACACTACAATCCTAAAACTCTGCTTATGTCGTAATTAAATAACACAACACAGTTTCATATAACCACGTCCCACCAACACTGATTTTATTTAACTTGAACTTGAGTCATATTTAAACCAGCAATGTGATCCAACACTGTTGGGGTTAAATTTAGCCCAACCCGATTTGATCCAACGGCCGTGGAGGGAACTAGAATTTGAGGATGAAAATTGATTAAAGTTCAGTTGCTGATCGATGATCAACAGCTGTACAAACATCTGTTGACCTGGTTGTCAGTGGGCCCACGCAAGCTGCCACCAGACAAGATCTGATCCACAAAAGAGAAGAGCTGACCCACAAAAAACGTGAAGCTCTTTCAGCGACAAGCAAGGCAGCAAAAATGAAAGTGAATATTTCAAAGGAAACAGTGAGGTGAACATCAGCATTCCGTTCCCGAGATGAAAGGAGACGATCTGCGGCACCAATAAGCTGCTGATTCTTTGTTCTTTTTGTTTCAGATTGAATGAACATATTTGTCTGCCACAGCGACTGTAGTTTTGGCCAGTGATTTAATTGCATTGCTGCTTGTGAGATAAATACAGCTGAGGAATCAGTTTCTCAGTGCTGGTGAAAACACATTTCCTTCTTTTACAGTATTTGCTTTGCTGCAATCCCCTTAAATCGACATCTTCAATCTGTATTTGCAATGTGACACAGTTTATCACAGACTGGCACCCATGCATCCATTGTCGTATCAGTACAGAGGACACAACTTGTGATCGTGCCTACAATACAAAGCCCAGCAGACTCATTCAGGGTCTTCTCTGATGACGTAGCATCGATCTACTGCAGGGAAAGCCCCGTCTTACGTCCAGACCTTCTTTCCAGCTGTCACACGACTTTGAAAACAGCACAGACATGAAAGGGAAAGAAAAACCCAACAAAAAACAGAGTCTTGTCCATTCTAACATTTGCTCCTGAACTTTACCCGGCCCAAAGAAAATCACTTTCCCTGGGGGGAAATTCCATTTTGTTCCATTTTTCATGTCACCACCGAAGCGGGAGCCCGCTATCATAGACGGTATAAATGTTTGAACCCAGGTAGCCCAGAGGAAGGATCGTCCTCCTGCTATAGTCTCCACAGGATTACAACCTCCGCCGCTCGAGACAGCGGGAATGTAGGTCAGCAGGTATAAGCTTCCATTTACCATCCACGGCTAAAGACAAGCAGGGTGGAAGAGGAGGCAGTGGGATAAAACCAGCAGGCAGGGTGAACGGACCGCTGAGTGCTGTGTGTGTGTGTGTGTGGGGGGGTGTATCTGTAGTAGTGGCCTAATCAATGTTTTATAAGTATCACTTCTCTGTAGGTTATCTTTCCTCGCCAGCGTGTGGGCTAATGGAGGAGCTGTGAGTCACACTGGGCTGCGTTGGTTAGATAACATTGTGTTTGTTTTTTCTTTCTTGGACACAAATTACCTGAGACGCCGACCCAACCAGACCCGCACGGTGTCCGTTAGTGCAAACATACTGTATTTACTCTGATCCTTGAGAATACACTACGTCAGTACACTACAAACAGTATACATTGTCAGTGCTGTACATAACTCATTCATACTTGTACAAGAAAAATGTTTTTAGAGTTAAACGGACTAATGATCGTCCGTCATTATTTTCGAGTTAGGGGACAGATTTATTCCTGTTGCCATGGTTGCAATCGTCCTGCCACGTCCAGCTGAGTTCCAAATGAAATATTTACTTTTACACCACAAATGTCTTGTATTGTATCAGAATCAGAAATCTTTTATTTATTCATTATACACGAGTACACTGAAACCGTGTGCAGCTTTTTCTCTAACAGAGAGAAAGAAGGAAAAGAAATGAGATGTCTACATGATTTACTAATCAGAAATGTCACCTGTCAAGTAAAGTCTGATTGAGCGACAACATTATTTCATTTGCTCACGTTCTTCATCTTCTCCTTCTTGCCTGCAAGTGGATGATCACATGACCTTTTTACTCTTTAAAACGAGGTCACCGTGGCGCTGCATGTGTGTGTGTGTGTGAGAGGCTGTCTGAGGATTAATGGACACATGAGAAGCGGTGTGGTGCGGCGGTGTAAACGGGATCGTCCTGTCTACGGTGAAAATCCCAGGCTGCGTCATCTGTCAGAGCTGACGTTTGCTTTGGTGTCCTTGGCTGGAATGTGACGGATTGATACGCTGTCAGAGGCGTTATCAGCTCATAAACAGGAAGCCTGGCCACCGCTTGACCAACACACACACACAGAAAAGCTGTCAAATTTCCAACAGAAGACACGTTGAATGACAAAAAAAGGAACTGCATTATATTGCAAAACACAGCTGATCTTTATTTTAACATCACGGTCATCACGGTGTGTCTGTTCATTGGACATCATGATCACACACACTTCTCAACCCAGCAGTTCTCACCGGGCTGCAGTTTCTGGCTCCGCACAAAAACTCCTTTACATCTCTGCTGTACCATTTTCCCATCACACAGGGGGGAAAGACTTTGTGCCCAGCTATCAATAATAAACGATTAAGTCAAGGCTTTAACGTGATTGTGTAGATAATGGGGTGGAAAGGAGGAAGCTTTCAAAGAACTGAGTGCTTTTAGCCCAGAAACCCACTAGCAGGAAACACTCTGAGTCATTTCCACGCGTCGGCTGTTACAGATGGGAAATAGTCCTCTGGCGCAGAGTTCATATAGTGAAGACACAGCAGCTAAACAACTTATTTAATTCAAGAGGCGTCGCAGGTCGTGAGCAATCAACAGGTCATTATTTTTCAGCTTCTTTTTCTATTCACTCCTTCCAGGAGTTTGTGCCAATATTTTTGGTCAGATAGCGGACTCCAGATTGTGAAAGGAGAGAACAGACAGGACGAAATGAGACGACTGGACCAAAGGGAGTGTCAAATGTTGAAGCTTTTTACCAAATATGTGTGAGGTCAGAGGATCAAATTGACACGGACAAAACGACGGTGCACTGAGCGTCGGTGACACAGCGTGCCCTGCAGGGTTGCCAGTCATTCTTTTAATGTCTGGCAGCCCGTCGTAGAAATGGAAAGTCGACGGCGAAGAAGAGACGCATGTTTGTTGTGTCTGGATGTGGAGGCTGCCTGCAGACAGATGTTAACCTCGAGGCTCAAACCATATGGCAGAAGCTTCTTCTCACATGCTCCACAGTGTTAATCAGAACCAGGAAATGGTTTCACGCTTTTTTTTGCACTTCCAGCGTCTTTTGTGTCGATCAGCTACACGTTGTAGGTGAGTCGGCTCAGTCATGGTGCTTTTTGTCACCGACAGGTGAGGGAATAGAGACGGAGCAGGACATAGCTGATGGACGGAGCCTCTGTGGATGGATTTACACACTGAACATGAGTGCTGAGCGATCTCCAGCGGTTCAAACTTACAAATCAAGGAACTGTGGATCAGTTAAAAATATCTAGAACATGTTAAAATCTGCGTTCATCTCCATCATTCAGCGATGAAAGTTCTGAAATGTCAACATTTCCAAGGAGAGTCTGGCGTGTTTTCAGCAGTTTAGAAAACGTTGTTGAATGGATCAGTGCAGCCAGTACATTTCAAAGCAAACCGATGCTCCTACTTCTACGTATTAGATTTAGAATCACATATGTAAGTGATGCTGGTCTGATTTGAAAAAAAAAATCTGATTTAATGTCTTTTGGAAGCAGCCCCAGAGTCTGATGTCTCAGGGCTGGAGTGCGTTATGTTTTGGGGTTTACCATTCTCATGAACGCCTCAGGGAATGTCTTCACTAACTGGACTGAAGGATGAACTGATTTGATTTAGTCCGTCTCATTCGTGAAGAGCGCCGGCAGGAAATTTCATTACTTTTGGCACAAACCTCCATGAGGACTCACTGATGAATTGAGTGGAATTTGGAGGTCGTAGGTCAGCATCTCCGAAGCATCACAAAGCAGGTGTTTGCCTGCAGTCCTTGATCTAATTCAGACAAAGAATAAGGAACAGCTTCGCAGAGCACAAACACGACGTGGCTTTGTCGCAGAGAACCGATGAGATTGTGGTGTGACGCTGCCAATGGACAAACAAGGAAGGTTAGTCACCAGCTGATAAACGCCTGACATCTCAAATGTCACATGTGCAGCTTCAGTGGTCATTTGTAAAACAGAAATAAACCCACTGAGACTCCCAGTGAGACTTAATCAGCAATAACCAGAATGAAAGAGACACTGTCTTAGTTTTACCCTTTACCGTTTTAGACACAGCTGCAGACCTGCGGACAAACACGCTTTCTCAAACACTGACACACCATCTGTGCCCTCACCAGCGCACAGATCTCATTTAGATAACTTCCCTGATCTCTGCATTCCTCCTAGAGTCACCCTTCGCTGCCATACTCATCCTTAATATCGCCTCATGAGGCGACTACTTCAGCCGATATGTCTCCCTCTTGGTGAGTCTGGCTGCTGCTCACACTGACAGGGTGTATTTTTACTTTAAAATAGATAAACGGAGAAGAACTGTCACTTATTTCCATCGCAGATCTTGTCACCGAGCACATTTTCCCATTAATGTGACGACTGCTGATGCTTGTGAGAAGCACTCTCCGGCGTCGGACTGGGCGATATGGATCTCTATGTTTTTTCGATGAATGGCAATGCTCAATATATATCGATATTTTCACATTAAAGAAAGGAAACTGGGGAGGGACCCAGATTTTAACATGTGCTACATGTTATTTCATGTAGATCAAATATGTACAAATATGTGCTCCCTAATGAATCGTTCGTGGACGGGACAACACTAACATCAATACATGCGATATTGTCCTGCGTGATATCCCGTTTAGAAATATGAGGATCTATATTAAAACAAGGAGATATCACCCAGTCCTACTCCGTAGTCAAACCAGCCTCCTAATTCCCGTTGACTCTTTCTCTAATTCAGCTGCAGCTGCCCCTGCAGCCCCCACCTCCGGAGCTCGTATTGGGCTTGGAGAGGGAAAGCCAGCGTGAAACCCCAGGAGGTGGCATGTATATTTAGATCCTGTCGCACTTGTGAAGGGGAGTGTCGGCTGTGGGGCTCCTTCAGCCAGCAAACACCCCTCCCCTCCTCCCAAAAAGTTGGCTCCAACATCACGCAGTTTCCTCCTCCCCGTGACCTCTGGCAAGAATGTCACACTTCATGCCAATTGCTGTCGTTCATTGAAGGCAGCACGTCATCTGAAATGAGTTTGTTAAAGCAGATTAAACCACCGAGTCATGATTTGGGAACGTGGTCGAACGTGGCGAAAGTATGCGCTTAAATTTTGCACAGGCACCACCCGGCTGGAAGCCGTGGCCGTACTGTACATGAGCAGGACTGAACTGGTCTGTCCTGAACTAAAATCTGAAGACGTCTGGAGATGAATCACATGAAACATTTGTGTTTGCAATCACCACAAAGAGGTCTGAAGGAGCCCGCACTGATTTCAAGTGGGTTTATTCTAGAAGCTTCATTCTGAAGTAGGATAGCTTATACAGGTGCATCTTAATAAATTTGAATATCATCAAAAGGTTCAAGAAGTGAAACACATCAGACTGATATGTTTCAGGTGTTTATTTCTCCTCATTTTGATGATTATAATTTTGTGAGATGAAAAAAATTCAACCTTTTGATGATATTGTCATTTACTGAGATGCACCTGTAGTTGTTTTCTGCTCTTTGAAAGTGTAGAATTTGTAAATCCCATTGTCTTTAGCAGGAACATTATGGCACTGTGGACTTTTTTTTTTTGATTATACACACGTTCGTGTGGGGGGTAAAAAAAAAAAAACAAAAAACAAAAAAAGCCTTATCAGCACAAGTGTTCCAATGAATGAATTTGTTTTTGGCCCACAGCTGAGCAGAGGTGTGTGATTCTCGTTTCAAGCACTCTCCTGCGCCTGCAAGAGTAAATACTGGACAGTAAGACCCTGCTGGTGTGAGAGCTCACCGTGAACCGTGGGTCGGTGTCACGTCCCCGCAGCAGTCGGCCAACGTCCAGCTGCTGTCACAGCCGCTGACGGACCAGCTGTTTCCTCCTCCTCCTTCTGGCTGATGTGTGTCTTCCTCAATGTTCCCTCGAAGCTGCGCAGTGCTCGCACATTCTCAACATAAACGTATGAATTAATATCTCATATTAGACCTAATCTAATCTAATTAATTAGACTAATTAATTAATATTGTTCTCTGTACCATGTAACTCCGTGAGTGAGTGAGTGACAGGTGTCCAGCCAATGAGACGTTCACTTCCTCTCACTTCCTCCACGTCAGCCAATCAGCATCGACGGTGCTTGCGTGTTGCCCAGCCTACACGCGCCGTGCAGGTTAGCTAGCTAACAACGGTGCGGCGGAGTTCAGAGACGTAAATGCTAACTAACCTCATGACTGACCTCATGTCATGGCGAAACGAACGGGCAGCGACACATCCACTCACCAAGTCAAAGTAAAAAACAGAAATGCGGTTCTTTTAAGGTGGAGTGGCTGTCGGAGTGTGTGCAAATAGAAGAACTAGCGGCGAAACTGGGTGAGATTTTTTTCTTTTTCGAGTGAGAAAGGTGTACTCTGCAAAACCCGCAGCGAAGCCAAAGTAACAAGTGAGTTTATGTATCATTTCTTCCAGAACAGGACCCAAAGCCAGGCCACAACTGGACCTCACCTCGGGCCAAAGCAGGACTCTCACATACTACACATCTCATGAACAGCAAGATTTTTGTCTTTTTCATTTCAAGTGGGCCAAATCACTTATATTAAAAGTAAACTAATGAAAATTGCTGCTGTAATTGGATTCTTTTAATAAGTCATGTAACTTGCCATGATCCAGGGTTGTGAAGTGTGATACTGGTGTGTTGCTCACAGTGGTCCTCAGTGTGCTCAGGGAGCTTGTGTGTATGCCCAGACACATGAACAATTAGAGGGAACATTGGTCTTCCTCCCTATGATTTCCCCCCGTGAGTGTTGTCTCGTTCTTTCGAATGAATCTTTTGGGTGAATGAACTGCGCTGCATCACTTACTGAAAAGATTCGTTCATTTCCCAGTTCAGCTGAGTGCGGGTGAATCTGATTCGTCGGTTTCTTCCCTGAGAAGTTGACTGATGTGACTTACACTAAAAATGGAACTTGTGAAAGTGAAATAGTGTAAGTGAAACTTAGCGACTTTCACTATATTTAGCGAGTATTCAGACCCCTAACGACCTAATCTAGTGACCTTTGCTGGTGTTATTTGCCTATAAGAAGCCTGAACGATTCAGTGAACTCATCTTTTGAATGAATCTTCTTACTGAATGGATTCTCATGATTCAGTACACATAAAAGAACTTTTGCCCATCACCACCAGCCCCCCCCCCCCCGTGAACAGCGAGGCAGCGATAGGGTGCCTGGTGGTGACACCAACTGCCACACATGCCGGTGTGTGAATGTTTGTGCGCGTGGGTGTGTGACAGGACGAGCAGCAGAGGAAAACTCCATCCTTTGGATTGTTACAGCACAGAGAAGCTTGCTTTGTGTGTTGTTGTTTTGTGGTTACAGTTGACAAGCGACAAGTGGGAGGACAGCGAAGGTCAGATGATGCTCAGTTTGGGACGAGGCCGGTCAAACAGAGTTAGATGAACAATGAAAGTGGGATGGGATCGGTCCGGGCTTAAGCTGTCTGGCCGTGCCTTGGCCCGGGCTGCTGGCGTAGGCACTTCTTTTTGCCCTGTGCGTCTCACATTGGGATTTATCAGAGCATGCAGGCAGCAGGGACAGTCACAGCGGGCTAACAACAGCAGCAGTAGTAGTAGCAGCGGCTACTGGGGGCTGCCCAGGGTCCCGGATCTGACCTGAATAATCAATTTCCCCCGGTCTTTGAAGTGTCGCTCCTCCAGAGAATCCTCGTTGATGGTTTGACAAGCGGACTCATTGTTATCCGTTTTGCCGAGAGAAAACCGAGCTGAATAATGGATCCGTAAGTGCAATTACACATCAAAGCAGCACATGAGGAGGATCTAAGCGCACCGGGCTGTCTCGCCATGGCTGATCCAAACATCTCTGATGGGTTAAAAGACGCAGTTCATGCCAGGCCAGGTAAGAGAACCGCGGGTTCATTCATGACGAAGAGGAGATGTTCATCATCCGAGCTGTAATTCACCGTGCTGTAGCCTCTTCATCATCCCCAGTCTTTAATTTCATTTCAAGTGAGGGAAGATGCAAATTTGTCAGTGTGTGTTTGTTGGACGGGTGCAAATGATAAAAAGCCTCTTCGGCTACGAAAATACATTTCCAGGGGACGGAAGGTGAAAATGCATTTCTGTGTAAACACTTTCAAAGCCAGTTATCATGCAACAGATGCAACAGATTTCTTCTCACTCATCTCAAACCTAGAAATGTCATTGAAAGTCACAAGGAGAAAGAACATTCAGCAAAAAGTGCATCGTCTTTGCCTGTGATGCATTTAACCTTTTAATTCAATTAGGAATTCCTCCTCTTTCCTGTCGCAGCACATGGAGAGACGCCGCCCCTCCTTCTTCCTGTTCATCACAGGGACTTTGTGCCCTTTTAGTGTTGCATTTTAAATTATGTATAAAGTCTCTTTTGCATATTTGTGCATCAGTGAATGTTCCTGCATTTCAATTTACGCTTCTAAATGACAATGGAAGGGATGCAAAATGAAGGTGTGAGTTTCTGTAAACACACTTTGCCACTCCATAGCCTTAGCGTTTGCTAATTCCATGTTTCTCTGCTGTCTGTTAGTCACATGACACAAACAGGAATTCGTGCTCAATTTCACAACCATCGTTTCTGATGACTGCAGCCATGCGTGTAGACGGCTGGTAAATGAGTTTTTCCATGACTGTGTGTCATGGACACCCACACAAAATTGTTAATGGCATGATTAATTGATTAGTTATTGTTACCTCAGAGTTTTGGCCAAAGATATTTAGCTGACTCACAGTCATCTGAGGAGACTTTGGTATGCTTTGATTGATATATATATATATATATATATATATATATATATATATATATACACACATACCTGTAAATAGACACACATGTATAGATACACACGTATTAGAGTGACCTGAATACACACACACTAATTCGCTGCAAGATTGGACTGGTTCCAGTCAAACTGAGTGTGTCGGTGTGTGTGTGTGTGTGTGTGTGTCCGTGTGTGTGTAATGAGGTGATTTTGTACAAAAGAGGAAACGCCTGTGGAGGCTCAGATGGTGACAGATGGTTTGCAGACAAATCAGCCAGGGAATCGGGATCACTGCCGACGGACTGCTCGGCCCCTGACGTGTGTTTTATGTATGTTTGGTGTTCATTTTGCAAGTGGTCGCCTTTGTGTGTTTGTGTGAGCGTGCGCTTGATGGTGAGCGTGTGCTTATGTAATCCTTTCAGCAGCACACTGGATGCGACAGGAGCGTCACCACATATTGCTTTCACGTATTTGATGACCGTTTTCATGTGACAGAGCAATATGAGTTTGGAATTTTGCAGAGTTCAATTAGCTCGAGCCCTTCCAGTGGTGTTTTATGACACACACACACACACACACACACACACACACACACACACACACACACACACCCCGTCACAGCTCACTGGAGTCTAGTTTTACTTTCTCTATATTACCGCAGTTCCTTGTGAGCGTGTCATTGTTACTCTTTAGCAGAATCACCTTCCAGGCATTAGTGTGAAACTTCACAAAGTGTTTTACAATCCATCCCATAAATTACATCTCAACAGCTCGTGTGGCAGCCAGGAGACATTCTGCAGAAACTTGTTCCTCTGGCCTTTTCATGGAGGCAGTTCCCAGAGGCCTCTGCGCTTACCGTACATCCTCACATCGGTTTCTTGTGAAAGGTCAGCGCTGATTCATTGTTCACGTTAAGAGCTTGTCAGAGCCCGACTGGATAAACATCATCTCCATCTGCTGTCGTACCCGCGTTCTACAGCGGCGAGTGTGCACGTGTTGTGTCTCTCGGTGCTTGAGCTCGGCCTAGACAACGTAAGCCCTGCTAGGCTCCAATAATCTCATTTTCTAGATGTGCCATGTAGGTCAGGGGTCTTCCTCCTGACTGCAGTCACCTGTGGAGAAACTGTTTTCAGATAGACGAAGTTTTTATCTTTTACCTTTTTCTGTTCCTACTTTGAATTGTTGTGTTGTTTGTTTACTTGTTTTCATACTTGACGTCTGTTTTAGTTAATGTTTTACATTTATATTATTATTATTATTATTACTGGTACCTACTTATACATGTGAATACAGAGTAATTCACACACGTAAGTCACAACCTAACAAAGAGTGAATATTTAGTCATACCTGTACCATCTCTTCAATTACATCCCCTTATATTATTGTATATTCTGATATACAATAGATAGATAAATACTTTATTCATCTCAAAGAGAAATTCACAATAATATAAAGTATATCATAATATAATTCACACAATATACAGTGTTTATAATCTACTTTATTATCTACTATAGGTTTATGTGTTATTTGTTTGTAATTGTTTATCTGTTGCCTCTTGTCCTCACTTCTTACTTATAATGTTGTCATATCCTGTATACAATATGAAGTGAACAAATCTGACCTCACTCAGACAGATGAGAGGGTGAAACACTAACTCATTCTGTGTATTGTTGTATAATCTTTGTATTACAGTCGAGCCTGGAACAAATCCTGCTTCATTTCTTCCCCCAAATAGGCTCATAATTTGCTAAATGAATGTGATGCTTTACTTGAGAAGACAAAAACTCCTGAGCGAGAGGCAGACTTGCATAAAACATGATTTGCTGCTCGGCAGAAGTGGAAAAGATGAAGGCTGCAAATTATATCCCATTTGTTTACTGCTGGTTTATGATCAGAGTGTTTACATGATGTGATGGAGCAGCAGCATTTTGCCTCCGTTTGTAATCATGTGTTTCATGAAAGAGATTCACATCCCCACTAGGTGGTGGTGAAAGTTTAATGTATGTTTCAGTAGTTGGGCGGTCAGATTTATCATTCATTCATCTCTACGAAGTGAAAGTGAAAAGCAGCTGTTGAGTCTGTGCACTCATTCAGAAACTCCCAGTTCAGGGGCTGCAGCCTCCCCAGTCCGCACATGTCACAGCACCACGACAAAGTCTGTCCCCGTTTGTGTCCTTAGTGGATCGTAGTGTGCATGCGCCCAACAGAACCACCAGTGTTTCTACTTCTGCGTCTGCATGTTCTGGACCAGTCACCAGCTAATCACAGGACCACATGGTGGACAGACAACCATTCACACCCACATTCACACCTACGGCAAGACGGAGTCGCCAATTGACCTCAGCATGCTTTTAGAGGTTGGAGGAACAGTGCCAACCACTATTCCACTGTGTCGCCTGTTCGACAACGCTACTCATAGATTAGTAAAATAGACTTATTTAAGTAGTCATCATTCTCCTTTATTGATCTCCGGGTGTATAGAGCTGGAGAACCTGCTGCTGTCCGTCTCTGTACAGTAGTTTACAATAGGTTCTCACTGTTTTCAAAGCTTTTCTAATAAGATACAAAATAAATGATGTTCAAATGAAGCAACGAACCAAACCATTTCATCAATTGTATCGAAAAACAGGTTCATTCATTCAATGCTTTGTTTCAGTGACATCTAATGGTGAAATAGTATACAACTATTGAATTATGTAATGAGTTGGGTTTGTGTGAATGATGTACAGACTGATTGATTGACTGTTTTTTTAGACACACATAGTGTGGTAGATGGGAGAGAGATGATGGCAGGGAGTTAAAATGTACATGGGATGTGTGATTCAAAGGTTTTTATTGGGAAACAGTATTATTTTTTTATAGAAGTTGAGTAGAAGCAGGAGATGAGTTTTAGCATCAGGTAATATATAAAAAATGAAAAAAGACTAATTGACTTACATTAATATAAGTATAACATCACAGTATTCTGGATAAGAATGCTATTACATTTTTACTCGTAATGCACGTTATACTAAATACAGAATGATATCAAAAAATACCCATGAAATTAAAATATAATAAACAGGTCTGTGTGTTAAATGCTTGTGAAAAGTGCATATTACACAGCTTTGTGTTTTAATTGAGTCAAGGTGAACTTTTCACTCATTTCTTCCATACTGTATTTGTACACCTTTTATTGCCCCCTGCTGGTTATTTGAAAGACTGCAGGTTGATGGCGTCTGTGCATTGGATTCACTCATGTGCTTTGTCCTCATCCACTGTTTGGTTAATTAAATAATCAGTGTCAAAGTGGACCAGCATAAGCACACACACACACACACACACACACACACACACACACACACACACACACACACACACACAGCTCAATGTGTCATCTGATTATCACCTTCACTTTGCTGGAAGCGGATTGGGCTTCAGGAAGTGACTCTGGATGTCTCACAGACGTTCAGCATGAGCCTGTG
>CAAKHB010001798.1:0-25418 GCA_901007665.1 Aeoliscus strigatus | reverse complement strand
TTTTTTATTTTCCCCCCCCCCCCCCCCACTGCACGCACACACACACACGCTTTTCATCTCAATACTTGGATGGTTTGATTACTGATTTGTGAATACGCCTGTCTCCTCTGGAAATGAGTAGGCAGCCATGTGGGATGAGAACACGTTCCAAACCGCTGCTCTTTGGCCATGTTTTCTTTTTTTAGAGGCCACTAATTTATTTTTGTCTGTGCACAGAATGACTTCTCCACGGCCAAGCCTCCTGAACTACACTCATGATGGGGTCATATCCTCCCCCCTGCAGAAGCCCATGGACCTCAAGCAGCTCAAACAGCGGGCTGCTGCCATACCACCAATTGTGAGTCACTACGTATTTGTATCACACATCAAACATGCTGATTACGCATCACAATTTTCAAGGAATTTTTACATATATTTTTAAAAAGAATCCAAATAGCATATTTTATTTCATCTATGTCCAATGACTGTCCAAGTGATCCTGGTGTAGTATGTTCTGTGCGTACTGTTTGTAACCTGTTTCACATCCTCTAATCATGTGCATAGATACCAGAAGCCTCAGCACAGGGCAGTCAGCGGAGTGGGGGTGTAAAGGCGGTACTGCCCCCGCACGCTCTGGCGCTGTACCAACAGCAAATCACCATGGCTCACGGGGAGTCCTCTCAGGAGGTTAAACAGCAGCAGCAGCTCCTCTCAGGCCAGCCGGGCAAACAGCAGCCGTACACCCAGCTGGCAGACAGAGACAGGGAGTCTCTTCATAGCAGCAGCCCTCGCGTCCACCCGTGCAGCCCGTCCACCAGCGACAAAGATGGTAGGCACCTCCTGATGGAGACGAACAATCGACTCAACATGCTGTGTAATCCTTTCTGGTCAAGTTGTTTTAGAGTCCTGAAGCCCTTATGCTGTCCGTGTGTAATCTGGCAATCTGTGTCGCTGCAGTGTGTAGGTCTAGTTACATACAGATCTGTGGAGATGTGCAGCATAATTATATACAGTTTGGGGTCACTTAGAAATGTCCTCCTTTTTGAAAGAAAAGCTTTTTTTTTTCTTTTTCAATGACGGCAATGTTAAATGAATCAGACTCATCTAGACATGTGGTAAATGACTATTCTAAGCTGTGAACATCTGATTTTAATGGAATATCTACCTACACCTACAGAGGCCTTTTCCACCAACCATCTTTCCTGTGTGCTAATGCTACATTTTGTTAGCTAATCATGTTAAAAGGTGAATGGTGATTAGAAAACCTTTGCGCAATTATGTTTGCACACATGTAAACTGTTGATTAGAGAAGCTACAAAACTGGAATTGTCTGTATGACCCCAAACTTTTGAACGGTAATGTATATAATAATATATTCCAGTATTATCTGCATTAGCAGTTTAACTATACACTTGTTTTTCACTGTTTTTGTTTCATGTCCCATGTCTTTTTGTTAATTTCACTGACTCGTACACACAGCCCTTTTATTAATATTTTTCCCAGTGTAGTTCTCAGTGGCTAAACAACACATTCCATGGTATTCCTCAAAAAACTAGCACAAGAATGGTGTGATGAAAGTGAAATGCATGCAACCACCCACGAATTCTGTCACAACAAGTTACCAACTCGGGAGCAGCTGCAAGTGGAACGCACCATAAGTTGATAGAAGTAAATGAGGAGAAGGAAAATGTTGCACATGATGCAGTTGTGGTAACGTTTGATCTAGTTTTTCTTCGATGGTCCTTGGTCCTTGGTGCTTTAACCTTGAGTCTGTGTTCTCTCTCTCTTCAAGTATTTCTGGGACACTCGTGGTGAGGGAACAGATGAATAATCTGCTATCTCTGACCCAAAAGAGGAAAAGAGTCTAAATCTGTGCAGTTGCTGTGAGCTTGTTGGATGATTGCAGCTCTCTTACTTGGAAAAACTTCTTTGATTAATGATGAATTATTTTCAGAGCAGAATCCAGTAGTTTAATGTCTGAGAGTGATGGAATGAATGGGAGGGAGGAGGGAAGGAGATGGAGTGTTCAGCTGTGTAATTAATGGAGCTGAGGAGAGCAGCGTCTCTGCTGCACCGCTGGCTCCCAGGGAAAGCCACCAAAGATACTGAGCACACACACACACAGATTTTCTTCACCCCGGAGTTGGTCGAAGTTGTTCAAAGCCCCTAAGATTCCAGGCAGACGGTTTTTAGCAAAAGTTGCAGCGGATTCCACCTGTTCAGTCCCATAAGTACCCACATGGGGCGTGCTCTGCGACGTATGCTCCCACAACAAACATGGCTGACATTTCGATGGACAACGTGCTATTTTTTTTTTTTTGTGCTGTTTAGCTTTACTGCACGCCGCAACTCACCCACTACTGTGGGAACGACAGTGAGGTGGCCGTAACACGTATCTCAGCCGACACAAGGCATTGCAGGACCATTCTCTAGCTGCACGTAGTTTTCTGTGACCTTTGTTCTGGACTGGCCTGAAAATGTTGAGTGTGCGCGTGACAGACACTGTCATACGTGATGATTAGTTTGCAAAGCCGCTGACTTAGTCACTGAGTTAAAGTTTGCCATCGTAATCTTCTCTGATAACTTGTTTGCCCTTGTTTGTTCATCACCATGTCTCCAGTTCATATTTTATTAACCTGCATTTGGAGGATTGTTTCATTTGTGACTTAATTCAGAATCATTTTTTACTCCACCCACACCAACAGCTAATGTGCAGAAGCCCCTTAATCTCTCCTCCTAAACCTTCAAACTCCGAGGAAATTGCCGGCGATAGATTTGCACCAGTGTATTGTTGATTACCGTAATTACGCTGCTACTTGCACTGTCAGAAACAACCAGCGTATTCTGAAAGCTGTGTTGCACTCAGTTCCCCTACCTGTAATGAAGAAGGAGCCAGGAAAAGGAGAAAACATCCAACGGTTCCTGAGCGTTGAAGTTGCACTTCACAGCCAAATAGCCATGATGGTAATGTTTCACTGGCTTCCTGCAAGAGTGAATGGGATCACCCGAATGACAGCAACTTGGTTGTGAAGGTTTAGCCTTTTCTCCTTTTCCTAGCTCCTTCTTTACAGCATTTTGGGCAAGCTGGATGTTTTAATAGTCACATGATTATTTTTAAAAGTGGGCTAGTGTGACTGTATCACCGGCTATACCCCCGGGTCAAAGGGTAATGTTAAAACAAAGATTTGGTACCGCTGCTGATCATAGCCAGAGCTCACTACAGTATCACTACAGTCGTATCCTGGTGCGGTGGTGAATCTGAAAGCAGCGTTCATGTGTGTCTGGCGGAGAGATTAATCGTGTGGATGTGATGATCTGTGGTGTGTTTGTGTCCCTTCAGAGCTGGAAAACAACGAGAGGTGGTTACTGAGCCTGCTGCAGGGATTAAGTAGGTTCATCCCTTGCCTTCATCCCCCTTTTATTTACCACCACACCTCTCCCACAGCACAGGACCAACACCCCTTTTGTTGGATGTAGTGTATGATTTAACAATAAGCATTAGCAGAGGGCTAATGTTGGTGTCATTGAGGTGGTGCCACCCAGGCGGGGAGGTGGCATGTGTCATGTGATCACAGATGACCGTGTTGGTTTTCATGTTGTGTACAGCTGTTAGCTACATTTGACAGCATCCTGAGCTCATCTTGCTGTTTAACTGAGGGCTCTGCTTCATTTCTGACATCATTGTGTTTGTTTGTTGTTCCAGAAAAGCCACGGGCTTTCTCTCCACACGGCGACGTCAAGAAGCAGCAACTGGGCCCCGATGACCTCAGGTCTTCTAATTTGGGCCGGCAAGTTCTGTCTTCTTACCCCATGTCTCGTGGAGACATGGCAAAGATCAGTCATGACCAGCACCTGCTCCACTTCAACTGTAAGTCAGGCACAACTTTCATATCGGAAGTCTAATATTCAAATTGTAGTTTTCAACTTCAGATATGCTTATTTTTATAATCAGCTCTCAAATAGCAAAGTTTGTTCTGACAGCCCTAAGAACCACTGTCATATACTTTCTACTACAATCTGTACTGATGTCAGTCACATCATCTCTTCTCACTTTCAGCATTCCAACAAACAGGCCACCCTGCACTTGCTAGTCTGCCCGTGGACGGCAGCAGTCGGCAGGCAGCAGTGAGGCCGCTCATGATGCCAGAGCCGCCTCCTCTTATCTCCTCAGCCAAGCCAGGAGGCTCCATCACGCAGGTAGAGACAAACCTGTTTAGTCTCAACAGATAGTTGAGACTAAATGGGATTTCTGAGTAACTGAGTAACTGAACAACTATTTTCACTTACACATCGTCATTCCTACATCCCTAACATCTACGTCCTTCTTAAGGGAACTCCAGTGCAGTTGCACAGCCCAGCTCACGGGTTGGACCATGGCAAGATGCCACCAACACAGATGGGCTTGTCCTGGATGGATCAGAGGAAAGTTGGTGAGTAAATCTGCTTCACCTGCAGTCCCTGGGCTGACCTATGTTTCTCTGAACTGTTCATTCATTCTTGTCCGTCCGTCTCTGTGCAGGAGGTTTGTACCCTGCGGTCAAGCAGGAGCAGTTATCCCCTCGTACCTCATCCTCTCAAGCTGATAATCCGTCAGCCCAGGTGGCGACTCATGATAGCGCTGCTGGAAGAGGTGGGTGACCGGCTTTTCTCCTTTCCTGCCCACTGAACGTCACAGGTCAAATTCACAAACCAGAAACAAACCAGTAAATCGGCCCAGATGTATTTTTTCCCGAAGAGCACAGCTGCAGTGATATTGTTTCTGCTTTCACTCATGAGCGCTATAACGCTGACGCATGGCTGCCTCACTTTTTCAGCTCTAGCTGTCTTAATTTGTCAGAAGCTCACCTAATTTTACATGTCCAGATTGTTGTCATATGAACGTCAGCATCAAAAACTATATTGGAGTCGATCTTTCGTGAAATTTAATAAAAGTGAGTTGGTTTGGTAGTTTTCAGTCATGTTCCTGTCCTTTGTCTGGTGGTATCACTCTGATGTGAGGAGAGTCATTAGAATTCTACATAACTTAGAGAGGAGAAGTTGCTCTATGAAACATATTTAAAATCACAGTTCCTGGTACATAATATAATATATGCCAAAATGCCATGTGATGATAGTCATGGTTTTGGAAATGTCTTGGTCTTGGTTTCGACTCGGTCCCCCCCCCTCAAGTTCATGTCTGCTGTTACAGCAGCAGGAAATAAACTGTCTGGTTGTTGACTTGTTGTTTCATCTCCCAAATCTCAGTGGTGCTTTCATCATTTTTATGTTGTTTGCAGCTTCCATTCCGGCCGTTCAGGGTGGTAGCATCACGAAAGGCATCCCAGGGACCAGAATGCATCCAGATTCGTCAGTCTCCTACCGTGGAGGCTCCATCACTCAGGTGAGTTGAGGTTTTTACACACACACGAACACATCAATGGGACATGAATGTCCCATAATATATGAACATGTGGAATATGTCTTCATTTAAGTGCCAAATTTGAGAAATAACTGTTAATGTAACAATAATAATTCATGTAATTATATTCTAGACGTATGTTTTTTAAGATGGAAATATCTACCTCACTGATGATGTGAAAACAAATTAATGTTGCTGCTACATTTTTTCTTCTTAAAGCTGCAGTTGGTAGTTTGGAAAAATTCACCTTTTGTCATATTTGCTGAAACTGACAGCTGTAGATGAGGAAGATCTTTAGCTTCTGGCTCCTCCTACAGCCTGAAAAGGAATTTACAATTAGCAACCACCCTCTTGTAGCAAATAGGCTTTGGATATAATCACGTTATGATCATTCTGGCCCAGATAATCTGGATTTAGTATATTGTTTCAACTATAGTGGAAAGGAGCAGCAGGTTAATGTGATTTTTCTTCTTAGGAATGTAATGGCTCAATGAACTACTTTGATATATATATAAATATATTATATATATTATTAATTATAGAAATTCCTTTTTAATCATCTTATTTTCTTGTTACCTCTAGTTCTGCTGGTATATCTGCTGTATTTTCTTTTTTTTTGTCAGCTACTTTTTAAAGCCACTGTCCTGAAAGCGACAGCCTCTGTGTTACTTAGCTACGACTTCCATACATAAGATGAAAGTGAACGCATTAGACCTACAGGTAGGTCGTAAGCCAGCCAGGCCAAGTGCTGTTCCCTGCTGCTGTGACATAATCACACCTCTGAGTGGCCCATGTCGCCGGGGCAACAGGTGCTGGCTGTCCTGTTCTGTTCCCTTCTTTGTTTGTGTGTTGGCCCGGAAGGCTGGCACCACCTTCATCGTTCATTTGCCTGCCACAAGATCTCATGCAGCTCGCATCCAAGAGTAACTGAGGGTTGTGTGGGCTGTTGCCCTCAATGGGAGATTAGTAAGAAGAAAAGAGATGATTCACTATCAGTTCCCTCGGAGGAAGACCGATCATTTGCTTCTGTCTTCTGAAAAAACAGATCAGAATCTGGTTGTATTGCCAAGTATGCACACACATAAGAAGAATTATCCTTGGTGCTAGGGTGCATTCAACATGAACAAAGAATAAAAATCATTTCAAAGGAAGGAAAAAGTATTAACGTGAGTGACAGTGAGAGATGTGCAGGTTTCATCTCTCCTCCGGTCGCCACAGGGGACCCCGGCTGACGTGCTGTACAAGGGAACCATCACCCGTCTGATCACAGAGGACAGCGCTAGCCGAGCCGAGCGTGAGCGCGATGAAGCGCTGTCTAAAGGTCACGTGGTCTACGAAGGAATAAGTGGGCACATCCTCACATATGACCGTGAGTACTTCACACGGGCTCCAGCATACTTATCGTCATTTCTGACAATTCCTGTCCCCAGCAAGTGTTTCCCATTGAGTTATTAGTGTTCTGTGCCCCTTTTCACACAGTTCCAGAGTGTCTCAACTAGGCTGTTTTTGCGTTTCCGTCAGGGATAGAACCTGGTACCAAGTACATTTCTGGTTCCTCCTCTGTCAAGGCTCCAAGCGAGCTGAGCTGATACTAGCACCAACCTCTAAAGAGAGAGACGACTGTCCCAAGTGCTACCGTCAATACATAGTCCTTTATTCCTCCTCTCACGCTCATTGGACGTGGCTGATGTGCTGAAATCCACTGTGGTCAATAAAGTCCAGACTTTTGTGTGCTTGGTGAGAACTGAACGCACACACCCACAGCGTGGAGCAGAGTGTGCTCTCTGTGATTGTGTCCTGTTTCCTCTCTGTGACAAAAGCAGCGGGTTCTCCATCTCCTCTATGTCCTATATTGTTTATTTCTTTGTGACAAATATAAAACTCACGGCAGTTTGGCACAGCCGTCACTATGACGTGCTGACATGTTGGAAAAGGACGTTTCTGGAATGGAGCCGAGTAGAGCTGGAACTGTGGAATGGAATAACAACTTAAACGCAGAAACATCCTCTGTCCATCTTTGGCTTCTTTGTCTTCTTCCAACCTCTTAGGCCCAAAGGATGAGGGCCGAGGACCTGGTCAGCCTGGGGAGCTTCTTGGCCTGAAGCGTCCTTATGATGTCATGGAGGGAGGCATCTCCAGAGGACTGCCAATGAGGGATTCCCTGTCCGCCGCCAACTGTGAAGGTCAGCGACATGTTCCTGGAACAAATTTATAGTTTGTTTCTAATTTATTTCCATCCAAAGCTCACAAAACACTTTTCCCACCTCCTCAGGTCTTATTGTTCGAGCCTTGCCTCATGACAGGGACAGTCCTCACCACGCATCCTACAAAGATGCCCACCACATCCGCGGGTCCATCTCACAAGGTGAGAAAGGAGATCCACCATGCTGTGATGAAATCTGTATAACTAAAAAAAATATAAACTGGAATCATGGATTGATTACATTTTCTTACCAGTTCAGAAAAATGATACTCTTTATTTGTATAACACCTTTCATACAATGAACAATGAAATTAAAGTGCTTTACAACAGAAGAGATTAGAAAACGTGTAGGCAAAAACAAAGTTAAAGTTCAATCTAGCCTGAATGCTAAGTGCATGCTAGTAGAAAAAAAAATCAGACACATTAAGTGCTGGTTCAAGATCGCGCCATTAAAGAAACAGCCTGTGCTGGTTGAACAGAACTCACCTGCTGCTGAGGCTCTTTCATATTCACACTAAATAAAATCAGTCGGTGCTGATGAGGCTCCACCCACAGCATCTGCTGGGTTTCATCCAAGCAGAAGCTTTGTGTGTCTCCTGTGTGTTTCTTTCTTTGTCAGCTCACTCCTCACATGTCCGTGTGATTCCAGGTATACCTCGACATCTGGACTCTCAGGATGGCTACCTGAGGAGGGAGGCCAAGCAGATGAAAAGAGAGAGCTCTCCGCCCCGTGGGCCTGGTTCTCTTCCAGACACCATGAAAGGCAGAGACGCCATGGTGCCCACGGTGAAGGAGGCCGGGCGCTCCATCCATCTAATTCCCAGGGAGGAGCTCCGGCAGCCTGCTAAGGATGGGATAATTACACCGGTACACAAAGGACAACCATGTTCACGTTCATGTTTATATCATGGTTTTCATATCAGTTGTTTCATGTGGTCTTTTATATTTGCTAACATGTCACATCAACATTCAGACAGAATGCTAAAAACTGGGACAGGCAGGTGTGTAGTGTCAGTTGGGGAACTGTCAGTCACTGACGGGCTAAAGGCTCTTTGTCAGACTCTTTGGCGGTGTTACTCCTACATGACTTTGGCTGAAGGATGACCTTGCCTGCAGAATAACGCTGCAAATCTTCTGTTGGACTTTTCACTGGGAGGTTGTCTAGCTGTTCTTTCCTTCAAGACTGTCTCCTCGAATGGGATGAAATCTCCCTGTTGCTGCTAACAGTATCTGCTGCTAGCATTAGCAACATGGAGGGTTGCCAGCTTCCTGAAAAATACACAAATGCCTTCACCCTTCCAGTTTACCATGAATTGTAATGTAAAGGCAGCCTATTATTTATTAATTCCAATGAAATTTTACAGGTGTAGTGAATGTGGGATGTGTACTTTATCTTTAACTTTTTTTGCTGATAGCATTAGCAACAGATTCTGCTGAGCATTAGCAACTGGTGTGTCACACTTTCTTCCTGCCATCATCATGTGTCTCATTAAATTCCCAAAACTTGACTGAGACGATGCTGCCACCACGTCCTCTAACATGACACTGACTTAAGCCCTACACTTCTGTGACCCATGAAAAGAAAATGCTTCACTACTGGCTTCACTGCACATGCCGTCCCATCCTTATTCTCTACCAACATCTGCCTCTCTTTAGGGAACGCCAATGAAGCAGGAGGCGACTGGTTCAGGGAAACGCCACGATGTCCGCTCCATCATTGCCAGTTCGCCACGCTCCTACCACAACGCAGCCTCCCACCTGGACATGCGCTCTGAACGGTCCCGTTACGAAGAGGCACCCAAAGGACGCCCCAGTGCTGTTGTCAGCACTGCCAGCCCCATCGCCCGCTTGTCTCCCCTCACGCTCGGGTCCGAGCAGGGCGGCAAGGCCCATCACAGCCCTGTGGGCTATGATGACAAAGGAGCCTTAAGAAGTGCGTATCCTGTGCCCCCACACCGAAGCTCCCCTCTGTCCAGGGAGGCAAGCCAAAGGCAGCATGATGGTGACTACATCTCATACAGTTGGCTTTGACCGACAAATATGGTTACCTTGACTACACAAACACGTGTTTGCTTATAAATGCATCGGATGTCATATACATTCAGCATGTACAAAACTAAAGTTAATATTGTTGGCAATTTTTGTTCCCCCAGGTTCCAGCAAGAAAGAGCCTCAGGAACGTAAAGCCACACCGACCCCCAGGGAAATGAGTGCCACCAAGTCCCCTCTCCCAGGGGTGCCTGACCAGCAGACCTACGAGCGTCTGCTGCAGGGGCTCGGCGCTGCAGATGTTTACCGTCAAATCCCGTTAGCCTTTGATCCTGCAACGCTGCCTCGCGGCATCCCCATCGACCCAGGTCAGCAGCAACCAGGTTAAACTGCACAGAGATGCTGATTATGTTATATGTATATGCAGGTTTCCCCACGGATTTTGTCTCTGGATTGGTTTCAGCTCTGTGCAGTCAAAACAAAAAACAAACATGATGTGATCGTGTGTTATGATGCTTGAATGTTTTACTTGCAATGAATTGTTTTGTCTACTTCCAGTTGGAAACAGTTTAGAAATAAGCTAATTAGCTATGAAATACAATATAATGATAATTTAAAAGCATCGGTTGATTTGTTTTTCATTCATCCTGTGAACGTTATGACTTTCTCTGCACACAGCCTACTACTTACCTCGCCATCTAGCCCCCAACCCAGCGTACCCTCACCCTTATCCCTACCTCATCCGCGGCTTTCCGGACACTGCGGCCTTGGAGAACCGCCAGACGCTTCTCAACGACTACATCACCTCCCAGCAGATGCACCAGTGGCCTGCAGCAGCCGCCATGGCAGCGCAGCGCTCAGACATGCTGAGGGTCCATACGCCACGAGAGCAGCCCCTTACACTCCCCTACTCAGCAGCCCCTCGTGGTAAGACCGGTGCCACACAACCGTCTTCCACTTCACATTTGTGTTGTTCCGGCTGTTTGACACTTGATTTCGTCGAATAATGATACAAGCTGTTGCATGTCTGAGGCAGATTTTTTTTTTGATTATGATAAAATGACAGTCAGACTCCCCCACCCCCCCACCCCTTGAAACGTCACACAATGAATAGAAAATAATGGAACAATGAAAGAAGAACACAAATGTACCCACACAAACACAGAGACTGAATCTCTCCACATTTGCCAAGACGAAACCATTTCCGAATTGCTTGTCTTTAGATGGACATGATGCACGACCTACAGTTTTTTTTTAGTTTTTTTGTATTTTCTGAGTTAATTACTGCTGATCCTTTGTGATGATACATTCTCCTCAACAGCAGCACACACAGAATTTTCGTATTCACCCCTCTGTTGTCTCTGTCCTCTAGGAATCATCGATCTATCTCAGGTGCCACACTTACCTGTCCTGGTCCCTCCCTCTGCAGGGGCAGCCAGCTCCCCAATGGACCGCATCACCTACATCCCAGGGGGAAGCAGCACCTTCCCTGGCCGGCCTTATACCACCTCCCCCATCTCACCAGGTACACGTCCACACAAACAAAAGAAAATGTCTTTGCACCTCGACTCTTTTTGTTTATTGTTTTCTTTCTCTTCTCAGTTGGTTCCTCGCACATCAACAAGATGCAGGGCGTGTCGTCGTCTTCAGAGCGTGAGCGAGACCGAGAACGGGAGAGGGAGAGAGACCGCGAGAGGGACAGAGAGCGGGAGAGAGAGAGGGAGCGTGAGCGGGACCGTGAGCGAGATCGTGAGCGGGACCGCGAGCGAGAACGCGACAAGGACAGAGACCGTGACAGAGAAAAAGGCGTCTCTCTTGGAAACGTGGAGCACGCCCCCATTTGGCGACCAGGTGGGGAGCAGCTGGTGTTCTTTCATTCTTATCCAAACGTTTCAAGTGAAGCCGTGTACTTGAGTCACGAGTGAGGACAATTGTTTGCAACGTTAAATGAATGTATTTGTGCCGCAGGCACAGAGCACAGTCTGTCGAGCAGCAGCACCGTGAGACCTTCCTCCCAACCATACGGCCACCAGCATTCGCCAGCGTCCCCTCGCACCCAGGAGAATGTGCAGCAGAGGCCGAGCGTCCTGCACAACACCGGGAGCAAGGTTCTTTCTGTGGAACACTCCGGCGCCTCGGTTTTACGGTAAACTGTTCCCACCAGCGGTTAAGCCAACTCTCAGAACACCACGTTTACAGAGTGCGTGTTGTTGTCCTCCCCAGGTCCGTGCCCTCTGGGGCATCTCGTTACCAAGGTTATCCTGGGCACCTTCAAAGGACAGGCGTGCCCCCTGAAGCTTACACACCTGCCATGGATTCGAGCATTGCCAAAGAGCAGAGTCGTGAAGGAGGCAAAAACAGAGGTCTACCCAAGCATGTACAGGACCAGCTCGGGCCCTCCAGCAAATCCGACCCCAAGCTGTCGAGTCCCAGTCAAGGAGGAATATACCCAGGTTCCTATTCCTCGGCTACAGGCAGGCCGCAGCATCTGCTGCAGGAACCCCCCGGACGCGGAGAAAGTAGTACACCTAGTAGGGAAAATACTCAAAACAAACAGATGTCCATTCAGGAACAAGAGCTCCGAGCACTCGGTAAGACCATCATGACTGCGGCCAACTTCATAAACGCGATTATAATGCGTCAAATTTCTTGTGAAACGGGGAAACCAGAGACGGGCTCGCTTGTTGGCAGCAGCGCCACTGATGGTAAGACGCTGTGGATCCCAGGGTCCCACTCATCCCCCAGACCCTCCTACGTCAGTCTCTGGCCTTTTGCACGCTGTGGTGGTTGGCATTATTTGAATCAACACAGTTCATTTCTTTTTTCTTTTTTTAATGCTCTACTTTTTCTTTTGTATATTTTCTGCAATGACCACTGCAGGTTTCCACTGGGAACCTCTTGCTTGTTCAGTTTGAACCTGACTGGCTTCGATTAAATGTGAACATGCAGTTGAGGAGGATTGATGAGCTATTATTGGCTGGTTTGACAACCAACATTATCCTGAGGTGTCCTTTAAGGTTTCACTTGAAGATCATGAACGCTGGTGGAACAATAACAAACCACAACATAGTTTTGAAATTGTTTTCATAGAGGATGTGACCTGAATGTGGCCCTCCTCCCTCCCCCCTACGTTTTGGCTAAACAGAACATACGTTTTGATCCAGAGTCATGAGATTGTTTGTAGTCAGACACTTTGACCTCGGAGGTCACACAGGAAGTGGCTGCACCGCAATCTGGCCGCGCCACGGCTCTGCTCCGTGTGATTGGAAGTCTCAGTGGGAGTGACAGGTACCACGAGACAATGAGGGTACGCAAACATCAGGAGAATACGTTTATGAAGAGAACATCAACGTGATTTATTTTGAAACAAACGTATTCTCTATGCGTATTGTGTCTTGCGGTCTGCGTGATGTGCTCAGTGAATGATTACCATGTTTTTTCTAGTGGAGCAGCTGTGTGTTCTGCCTATGGGACCACACAGTCTCTACGCAGTGTGCCCGCGTCCACATCTCCCAAAAAGGGCTATAGGAAATACATCATTGATCCCACAAACCAAAAACATAATTTGAAACTTCTTCCGCCCACGCAGACTCCCTCAGGTCCCACATAGGCGTGCGTGTGCGTGCGTGCGTGCGTGTGTGTGTGTGTTTTTGCAGGCGTTGTCCAAATCTCTATTTAATATAATCAATGCGGATCTTCAAACACACCGAATGCTCAGAACACTGCTCTTAATCAATCCTCTGGAACTGTGTCCATCGTTTGCAATGTGATTCTTGTTTTTTTTGCTTTTGTCTTTTTCTGCTTCTCGAGCAAAATTTCACATTTGTATTCATGACGAGCCTGTGAGGCAGGCGACTGCTGCATGCTGAGTTCAAATGAGTCTTCTGGGGCTCCTGTATGGAGAGATGTCAGAGACGAGCTTGGAATGCACATAGGTGTCTTCATGCACTCACAAATAAGTCGTCAGGAGCAGAGAGAGAAACACAGGCTGTGAGAAGTTGTTTCAATGGACCTACGGTCCCTTCCGACATGGCTAGCTAATGAAGGCACGTGACAACCCTTTGGGGAGACGGTTGCAATCAATCTTGCTCAGCTTACATCATCTTCTCCTTGGCTGAAAACAGAATACTGTAGAGGAAATACACATCGGTGTGTACTTCACACTTAAAGCATTAAAGATGCCAGTTTTCATCTCAAAAATAGGTAATAGCTATCACACTTAAAGCATTGAAGATGGCAGTTTTCCTCTCAAAAATAGGTAATAGCTATCATGTATTTATGCTAATTCTAAGGAGAACTGTAACTCCAAGGATACAGACCCTTCCTGTGCAGTGTCCCTCTTCTCATCCAATACAAGAAGAGCAGAGTGTGTGCAGGGTGCACTGATCTCCAAATACTGAAGCCACTTGTCTCGATCTCACACATGTACACACATACATTATGCTTTCAAAACAGAAAACAGGCTTTTGTGTTGCGTTTTTGTGCAAATGTTACAGCACACGACATTTAGAAACTGTCACGACAAAGTGACGGTCCTCTCTGAAATCAGCATGTCCATGAGAAACGGTTCTAATTCTCATTTCATCTCACAGCTCAGCAGAAGATGGAGACACATGGTCTGTACCGTCCCCCCTCTGAGGAGAGGCTGTCACCTGGCCAACAGCCCCCATCCCCATGTGTGAAAGGCAGCCAGAGGGTGGTCACCCTGGCTCAACACATCAGCGTAAGTCCACCTCATGACACTAAATGACAAACTGCCAAAGAGGGTAGAGGTTATGGATTCATCGGACTTATCCTGCAGTTTTTAGGGCCCCATGCCTGAAATACACAGTGCGGTTCCCTCACAGCTTTTGCTACAACCTGGAACTCCCTGTCAAAGTATAATCACACCACAACGTCTAAGTTTTACTAAAAAAGACTTTATGGTGTTTGGCTGAGCAAAGACACCTGTTTTAGATCTCAGATAATGACATTGATGTTGTTTATTTCATATCATCCATGTAAATAAAGTTGACGTTGATATTAGCGTGTTAGCTCAGTGTTCCAAGTAGAACATCTTCTCATCTTTAAATCTCATTCACGCTTCTGTGTCAAATTGACGTTGAACTAGTCAAAGGAAGACACCAATAACCAGCAAAACAGAAACACGATGGTGCTGTTCAGTGTGGACCTACGCAGACTGACAGACGCAGAAGTAGTAACGCCCCCAGCGGTGTAATGCGCCCACGTAGAGTACGGGCGTGGGCTCAGCATCAATTCTACGCAGAAGAATCAATCCAGCTCTAGTGGTTCGTTGATGTTAATGTGGAATCTGTCCCCATGGCAACAGGAGGTGATAACTAAAGACTACAGGCAGAGCCAGCAGCAGCAAGCCTACCACGGCTCTCCTGTCCTCGACCTGACCCGTCCACCCAGTGCTTCTCAGCCTCCGCCCCCCTCCCAGGAGTCCACGCAGGGGGGGCGCTACTCCGAGAGCCTCGGAGGAGAACGCAACAGAGACCGGTTAGAGCCTGATTGGTGAAGAGCAAGAGAAATGTGAAGTGGTGTGGTGGAGACAGACTCTTCATGGTTCTTTGTTGTGTGCAGGTCTCCACATCAGCCCAAGACGTCACCCATCAGTGTGTCCAATGACGGCATCGAACCAGTGTCTCCTGCTGGAGCCAACTCTGAACCTGAGGGCCAGGGAGGGGGCTGCTACCCCATCGAGCAGGGGGAGCAAGGGTAAGATGTCTTGATGCTGTGGTTCTGTGGGAAATGAAAACAGGTTGGCTGACTGCATTCAGGAATCTGGAGGAGGACTAATAGGTACAACAGGACCTCCTCGAAGAAGACTGCAGATGTTTGGTCAACTAGGCATCCATGAATCCACAGAGGAACATTCTAGTATGCAGAGGATTAGTTCTATTGATAGAGTAGTTGAAACTGTGTGGGCGGGGCTTAACAGGATGACCGCAGTGGTTACGTCCACAGCAAAGATGGCTGCCGCTGATGGAGAGTGGTGGTTTGATTCGTTTTTGGCGTCCACAGGAAACGAGTTGGACGTTTGTCACAGAGCGACATAAGGAGCATTTCCATTCCACCGTCTCTCCATCAAACCCTTCCTCTCTGACATTGACTCGTTTCTCTCATAATGATGCCTTGTCTGTTGCTTGAGTTGAGATGTAGGTCTCCATCTCTCCAGATGGGGGTCTGATCCACTCTTACAATAAAAGATTTGTGTGAGTGTCCGTGTCTGATCAGTGTTTACTTACTCTCCTCCCTCCTACAGGATGAGCTCCCGTTCTCCTCCGAACGCCTCCCAGCCTCCGGCTTTCTTCAGCAAGCTCACTGAGAACACGTCAGCTATTGTCAAGTCAAAGAAGCAGGAGATGATCAAGAAGAGGACTGTGGTGGGAAGTGACAGCGACTTCAGTAAGTCTCAGCGGAGTGATCCTGCTTCTTCCTGTGTGATTGAGAGGAACGTTTGGACTTTAACAAACAACTCCTCATCCCACTTTTAGATTCCGGTCAGCCGGGAACTGAGATCTTCAACATGCCAGCTTCTACGACTGCAGGTGACCTTTGTTTGTTACTGAAGCACATGAGACTTGAGGTCCTATGGCAGCTTCTGGCTGGTGAACTTAAGAGAGACTCGGTACCGCAGCAGCAGGCTCATGCTTTTGAAACGCTCGTCCTCCTCGCACAGGTCCCGTCAGTGTGCGCAGCCACCCAGCTCCCGAGGCTCCTGGGAACTCCATCGGCCTGGAGGCCATCATACGAAAGGCCTTGATGGGCAAGTATGACGATCAGGCTGAGGAACGCCCCCCCTCCAACGCCGCCAACCCCGTGGGGTCCAGTGTGCCTGCTGCCATGGCTGACGGACGAGCCGAGGACTGCTTCTCACAAGGTGCCACGTCTGTTCATTTGTGGGCTGGTCCTCTGAGACCCCTGTGTGTGTGTGTGTGTGTGTGTGTGTGTGTGTGTGTCCTCCAGCAGTGTTACTCTGCCTCCTCTCTGTCTCCAGGTGGGTTGAAGTCGTCAAAGGGCGGTGGACGCTCCAACGGACGTAAAGCCAAGTCTCCAGGTCCAGGTCTGTCCGGGGGGGAGAGACCGTCCTCGGTGTCCTCTGTCCACTCAGAGGGAGACTGTAACCGACGGACTCCTCTGACCAACCGCGTGTGGGAGGACCGGCCCTCGTCTACAGGTCACAAAGTCTTTCACACACTTGGGGCTCGGCTCCGCCCAGCTGGGTTTGTTTTCCTCAGCACCTCCTCCGGGGGTTGTCATAGCAACAGCTGCACAAAACAGTCCTCGTAAGGCCTATACATACGCTTACTTTAACTATTGAGATCGGTCAGAAATGCTGACGCCCAGACACTTCAGTACTTAAGTACTATTGACGGGATCCTCTGGGCTGTGGTATGGATGGTATTTGAAAATGTGAAAATAGTGACTAATCAGAGGCCAGCATTCTGTACACGTCACGGTTCGGTATCGGCTCTGCTCGCTTACAGAGAGGAGACAAACAGAGCAGCAGGTACCAGGTTCTCACCTTGAAAAAAAAACAAAACAGCTTGAACTGGAACAGTTTGAACCCGTACAGGAAGTCAACGTTCACCTTCTCTGGTCCCACAGGTTCGGCTCCCACTCCCTTCCCCTGCAATCCGCTGATCATGCGTTTCCCCAGCGGGACGGTGTCGGCTCCCTCCCCGTCCTCCGGCCAGCCTGGAGGACAGGGTCCGGGGTCAGGACCTGGACCGGGTCGTCCCTGGGAGGAGGAGCCCAAACCTCTGCTCATGTCTCAGTACGAGACCCTGTCTGACAGCGAGTAGCCCGGGACGCCACGCTGGGTGCACCCCCCACCCCCCACGTCATTCCACTCTGCATTTCCTCCGTCGGCCGTCGGCTCACTTTCGCCCGTCACACTTGAGACACACTGAACAGGCTTGACCACGCTCGGACGGACAAATCACTTTTTTAACTTTTCCTCACTGGCCTTATCGGTGTCGACACGTCGGCCCACCGCCTCTGGTCGCTCTAACTCAGACATGTGCAGACAGGCAGGTGGCGTTGGGTCTGGTCGGGAGTCTGACGGCCGGGAGCAGCGAGGACAGTGGGACGTGTCCTCACAGAGGACGACAGAACGTGGGAGGGACGAGAGGAGCTTTGGCTTTTCTTGTTTTTGTTTTTTTCTCCTTTGAATTCAGTGAGTCGGTCCGGTGTTTGGAACCTTTAGTACTTTTTGATGGTGAACTGTGGATGGGTATATTTGTTGTCATTGGTTTACAGGGTAAACGTGTTCATGGCTGTCGTCATACGTTGACGGTCCAGAGGAACAGCGGGGGCCTGTTGACTCCAGGCGTCCATGTTGGGGGAGTCGAGACAAGTGACACTTTCTCACAGTTTTTCTATGAATTAACCATGTGTGTGTGTTTTTGGATATTAAGCACTTAGTTGTCAGTCTGTTCATCATGGCATTTCTACCGGTCTGTGTTTCCTGGGTCGGGCGTCAAATGGCCGTAAGATCCGCCAAACAACCTCAACGGGCTCTGAGCAACAGTCACGGCCGCTCCGTGTTTGTTCGCTAAAGAGAGAAGCCCCAGTCTGACCTTTGACCTTTGACAGCCAAGACGAGCGTCGAATCTCTTCTCCTCGGCGTTTTTTGTACAGTGATGAGATATCCGTAGTGTTAAGTGCCATTTCTTTTACAAACACGATGCTGAAGCCACCAAGAGACGCACAAATGTTGTTTTGCCCCCGATTGCCAGCTGTCGTTCTGTCCACGCAGGGAAAACACGACACGTCCTCCGTCTAGTCGTCTCGTCTGAGTCACGAGCACCTTTCACTCGTTACGTTTTGAACAACACCGTGCGGGATCATCAGCTGCTCCAACATACGGGTCCGAGGAGAGGATGTTTAGCAGTGGCCAGCACACGAGGCCGTCGCCACGGCAACAATCCTTCACCACCCCGACCCGTCTCGGTCGTGTTCAGGTGTGATGTTTCTGTCCAGGTGGAGGCGGCGGAGGCGTGACGGCCCCTGCTCGTCCCTCCACTCACTCCGCTGAAGAATGTGACGTAAACACACGAAGCCATATCCAGCTGTTCCCTGAACGGACGACGGACTATGAAAGCTTGTTTTTAAGAGTAAACCCATGAGTTTTAACACGGATCCTGTTTGTCTCGGTTCTATCCACAGTCATTTCACTACCGCTCAGAATAATCGTTGAAAATGTCAAATTGATTGCTGATGTTATCGGAGGGAGGGGAACATTGTTCAGCCATTTTGTTCATAATGATTTTTTTTTTATTATAACCCACTGTATAATAGCAAGGACTGTATATAAACTAAATAGATGTACATATTTATGTGGCTTGCTTCAAGGTTGGTATTACAAAAAAGTAATATTCACATGGTAAAATTTTACATGCCCACCAGCAAGCTTTGTGGATAGCAGTGTAAAAATGAGAAACAAAAGACACTGCCTTAATGTTTAAATAAAAAGCTTATTGCCATTCATGGTCCTCGTCTTATTTTCTGTTGGTACTGAAGTACCACTAGGGTGCAGTGTAAGTACTGAAAGTACTGTGGTCCCTCGCTGTGAGGGGATGCAGACACTGCACGCAAATACAGTTTAAACACAGTTTAATACACAGCTGAGCCACAACCACCGCCACCTCCACCGTGTCCATTCTCAAAATGTTGAACAAAGTGAACAACTTTTAGGATCCAGAACCTTATCTGGGTTTGGATCATGACCACCTACCTTGTGTAAAATCACACACACACAACCATGGCCCCTGCTGGTAAATAGTTCAAGATAGATCAACAGATTCTCTGAGGAGAAACTTCCAGTGATTTTTTTTTCCCTGCTGCGTCCTGATCCATGATTAAACCAGGGAGCAGGTTGGGAGAACACCCAGAGTTTGTTCATCCTGAAATGAGGAAATCTCTTTAGCTTCTGTTTTCACGTAAACGGATAGAAAACCAACTGAACGTCTGTAAAGTTTTACATGTTGAGTTCAGTTCATCAGAAACTCTGAACTACTGATTCCAGGACGAACAAACTCTGGGTCTTCAGTCAGCCGGCTTTCTGGAACGGACACGGTTCACACTTCTTTCCTTCCTTCCGTCCAGTTTGCTGAGAAGTGATGTTGGCTCAGTTCCACTCCGTGTGCGGACCTCTGTGCTTGAGACAGATGATTGTCATCGTGCTTGGGTCGGTTTGCTGGCCCAGGATCCTCCTCTCCACCGGGTCGCGTCAGTCTTCATTTCTGCAGAACCTGACCCGCCTGTCTTATGAAAACGTTCACACAGAAGACAAGTTGTGGAGCAGGACAGAAACCAAAAGGACAACTTATATCTCATATCCCTCATTTCTTCTTGGGACGTCGACTTTGGGACGTTTTATGTAAATCCTGACCTGACAAAGAAGTGGAACAGCAGGGTTTGGGCATGATTCTTTTTGTTTTATTCAATTAGAATATACATCTTCTTAAATTATTTCCTTTGATCAGAAAAGAAGCAACGGTTGACGTACAAAAATATAAAGACAATTACCAAGTGCCTCGATGCCACATGTACAATAGGAAAGAAATATTTTACAAAATCAAGTGTTAGAAAACACACACGTCTCTCAGGAAACAACTTCACATCCACCAACCTTCTCACATCGTTCTCTGGACCTTTCACACCAACACTTCTCTCCACAGTCACCTCCAACCGGAATCCTTCTGTCTTTCTGTTTTAAAACCCCAACCTGCCGTTTTCCCCTCATTCATCCCTGGTGCACCTCAGCTCAGCGCCCCCTCGTCTACTCCCCCCCCCACCCCCGACGGGCCTCAGATGGGCAGAAATACATCACACCTCAAGCTGAAAATACACATTCGCAAAGAAATGAAATAAATGTGGAGGAAAAGTCTGACGTGTCACTGGTTGCTGTTCATAAGACAAGAAGTCGTGACTCGGACGTTGGTCTCTGGCTCGTTCTGGGTGTGTGCGCCAACATTCACAGACACACCTGATCGGACAAACACCTGTTGGCTTTCGCCCTCTTGTGGACCGAACGTGAAACGTGAGCGCAGCCGCATCACGACAAAGAAAGCAAGTTGCTGAGGAAGAAAACGCCATCAGCTTCTCCACGTCATCAATGACACGTGGGTGGGGACTCCGCTGGTGACATCACACGTGTCCGTGGACCAGTCAGCGCTTAGCGTTGCGTCGGTGGGGCGTCACAGAGTTAGACTCTTAATAAATAACACCACCTCCTTTTCACTTCCATCCTCCTGAAATCCAACGTACTCCAATAAACATCTAATGTTTGCATTCCTTTCCAGGCCTTAGACATCTTTTCTGTCCTTGTCATCGTGGCGTCTCTCTGTTGTGCTTTCAGACACATGGCAGCCGCGTCTCTTCAAACGATCTTTGGTCCAATTGTTCCAATGCAAACCCCTCCCCCCACTACACACACACACACACACACCTCCCAAAGCCCCACCAAGAGGTCGAGGATGTTTGGAAAACAAGTGCAAGAAAGCGTCGTTACAAAGGTTTGTTGGGGGCGAGCGTGCGCAGGCTCCTCTGAGATCCTCCTCACATGTCTGAGGGAGCCGTCTGCCAGCTCCTGCTCTCACTGAGGTTCCAGCTCCAACTGCCGGAGCGCCAGTAGAAGGTCTAAATACTCTTGAAGGTTCCCACAGGCTCCAGCACAGGGGACAGATCAGGTGGTCGGGGGCTCCAGTCATCTCTTGAAATACTTGAAGTACCGTTTGAACGCTCAGGTGTCTATAGGTCCTCCGTGTAGATGATGCAGGGACTCGTGTCCTCGCTGGACTCCAGCTGGACCGTGGACACGAACCAGCGGCGGGAGCCGGTGGCGTTGTAGTTGAGCGTGGTGCGGTAAGTGTTCTTGGCGTGTTTGGGATAGATGATGGTGGTGCTCCGGTAGCTGATGGGCCTCTGCCGTGGTTCCAGGTACACCTGCGACTTGTAGCTTCTCCAAGTGCGGTTCTGCACGGCCACCACGGTCTCACTGTAGGAGGTAGCGGTGGGAACGGGGGCGCAGTACACCCCGTCCTGATAGTGCTTGTCTGAGTCGTACTTGACGGCCGAGCTGCACCTGGACACGAGATGAGAGCGACAGAGGAGGTAGGAAGTGACCAGCAGGGGGCAGCACTTACTCCACTTAATCCACGCCACTTACTTGACCTCCTGCTCTGGTTTGGGGTTGACCTCGATGCTCTCGCCAAAGAACACGGGGTACATACGGGTCCGGGGGTCGGAGCCGGTGGCGTTGAGCAGCAGGTAGGGCAGCTGTGGAGGGGACAGGATGAGTCACACACACAAAGACTGTCACAGAATATCAGTCAGCGGTTCGAGCGCCATTTTCATTCAGTGTGTGTGAGTGTGTGAGAGAGAGTGACAGGAAAGCTGCTGGCTGCTCATGTGGCTGCTGTGGAGCTACCCGATCACACGCTCACATCTCTAACGACCTTCATTGGTGTGAATGTGGACCGGATGTTACGGACGCTGTCACATGCTGTGGCGACACGCCGCTCCAGGGGATGGGCGGGAACAGGCCAAGGGCACCGCAGCTCGTCTTACTGAGGGCCTGCCAGCGCCGGCGGACGCCAAGTCACGTGCACAACACACCAACAGGACGTCAGTCTGCTCCTTCCGACCCGGACGATCGTCTTGTCTCAGCAGCGGATTTCTACACGTTGTGAATGGAGAGTTAGCGCCCCCTCCAGGCAGCGCAGACACGCAGACATTTCCTACGGCGGCTGGTTTGTGCCACTGACGCCATCAGAGGAACCAGTGACATCTTTACTTTGGTTCCGAAACATTCACGATTACAGTTCTAGTTACATCGGACCAATTTCTGCAAAAACCTCCATGTTTGATAATATCGATCCTCCTCTGTTGACTGGTTCTACTGTCCCGTTTGAATCTACAGCGCCACCTGTCTGCCTCACTGGCCTCTGGAGAATGTTGTAGAATGTTTAGCACAGAGCTAAAGCGAAGAAAAGAGAATAATTTAGTGTGTGAATGAATGTTACTGACGATAACTGATGTGTTCAGTGATTTTAAAGCAGTAGTAGTCAGTGTCGATGCCGCTGGAAGTTCAAACACTGACACGTGAGACATTCATTGAACATTTAGAAAACTAATCACATGTGATTAGTTCTGTTAGTTTGATAAAGTCATTGACATAGTTACACTACTGCAGGAAGAATCAGCAGGAATGTCTGGAGCTCATCCATCCATCTGACAGGAACACAAACGGGTTGTCTGAGCGCTGGCCCGCGTTTTAATTTAGAAGTGAAGGGCTGTCGAACACTTATGCAACGGCCTGGAGCTGCTCTAACAAGCCCCCACTCCTCGAAATAGAGCTGGAGGATTGTTCTTAGGTGGCACAGGAAAACAACACCGAAATAGACTTGGAAAGAGGAAGAAGTCCTGGGACCAGGCAGTGAGGACACTGATGGGCAGGGTTCTCTGTCTCCACACACACACACACACACACACACACACACATACATTCTACGCAGCAGCAGCAGCAGCAGCTCTGAACCCCCAGAGGATTCCAACTGTCTCCTTCAGACTCTGACAGACACTGGGACCTGTGCAGACATGTTGTCAGGGCCGTTGGGAACTGGGAGTGACCTGGAGGTGATTTTGTGTCGAATCAGCCCGGTGGGGTGTGACAGTCGAGCCTCTGGTCGACAGGAACGTCAACTGTCACATGATGTTCTACTGTTTGTGAACGGTTTGTTCAGGCTGACGGGTTGTGTGAGTTCTTTCACACACACACACACACACACACACACACTGAGTGAAATCAGTTTCGGGGACGTGAACTTCTTCCATGCCCGCAGAGTGTTTGGAACACTTAGATGAGATATATCTGATAGGAACTCCCCCGTCTAATCACGTTAATTCTATTCATCCTGTTTCTGTCAGAGGACGCGGTGTGTTTGTCTGTTTTTGAAACGCTGGATTACAGTCTGGTGACAGGAAGTGAGATCAGAAGAGACGCCGTCATGTTGGAGAGCTCTGACCCCGTTTGGAACCTGATGGACCGTTGTCCAGTGATCAGTGCTGCTGAGTCTTATGGCAACGCCCCCCCCCCCACACACACACACACTGAACATGTTAATCCAGAGGTGGGCAACATATCCTGCAGGTTTTAGATGTGGCCCTGCTCCTACAGCTGATCGCAATCAGCAGCTCCTTGTCTGGAACTTCACAGGGTCTGAATCAGGTGTGTAGGAGCAGGGGGGAAACCTGCTGCCACGGTGACACAGGCCCCTGGGGGCCCCTGGGGGCCCCAAACAACCCACTGACCCTCCTGACCCCCAACAGCAAAACCCACTGAAAAATGAGACATCTAACTTGTGTCGATTAATGACTGCGACTGAGAGAGAGAGAAAGAGAGAGGGAGGGGGAGAAAGAGAGAGAGAGAGAGAGAGAGAAAGAGAAGGAAAGGGAGAAAAGGAGAAAGAAAGAGACACACACACACACACACACACACACACACACACACACACACACACACACACACACACACAGTGAAGTCAAGTGTTCAGTGTCCCTCGTCTCCTCACCACTTTGCCCTCCCTCTCCTTCCTCCAGCTCTGCTGCTTCTCCACCGGTGTCGTGCAGCTCCCGGAGCGCGGCTCGATCAGACCCGGGGAGAGGGAGCAGAAGGGCGGACTGGGGCTGGGGGGTAAGCCCGAGTCCGGGCTGTCGAGCAGCCCCTCCCGGTTCTTTCCCTTGAGGCTTTCTTCCATCGCCTGTAAATGTAGGTGCCCCACCATGTCTGGAACGAGCCGGTCCTCCCGGCGCACACAGCCCGTCGGTGCGGGGACGCTCCGAGCCGCTGCGCGCTGCTGCGGCCGAGAGGAGCGATCCACTGTGTCCGGTGGACCGGTGCGACGGTTAGAGGGGAGAAAACGGACAAAACCGGGCCTGGGTCGGTTCTTTTCTGTTGTGGAAGAAGGAAAAACAAAACAAAAACTCAAAAAAACAACTCCAGCCGAGGGGGGGTTTAGTTCAGCGTCCGTCCCCTGTACCTGCACCCTGAACCCTGTCAGATAATCCAACAGTCGACTGAACCGACAGCAGCTGAATCCTCAGAGTGATGAACGATGAAAGAAGGAACCACAAACGAAGGAACGAGTCGCGCAAACCCCCCAAAGTGGACGTGCGTCTGGCACCGACGTGAATGAGAACTGCTCTGGTCTGCTCTGAGCCCTGCCCGTGTGTGTGTGTGTCTGTGTGTCTGGACCCACTCCAGCTCTCCTGATCGGGATCTCTCCCATATGGAGCCGACAGGGGGAGCTGTTCGAGTGTGGTAGTCAGTAATCAGTCGATCACGTCCGATCCCAATGACTCATCACATATTTGAAACACACACAAAGTGTTTGTGGAACATCTGCTCGTCCGGTATTTGGGAAGAAGAAGTGTTGGGGGCTGTAGCGCCCCCTGTGGTGTGGTGGTTAACCTGAACATTCACAACTATGGTGTAAAAACACAAGAATCCTTTGGGTCTTTGTCAAAAATGCCAGTGAAATCCTATCAACGTATCATACTTCTCCTTTTGTCCAGCGTGTGTGTGTGTGTGTGTGTGTGTGTGTGTGTGTGTTAGCGTGTCGCCCTCAGCTGGTGTTCAGGGGCCACAATCCATGAAAACACAGCAGGTGTCACTCACCTGAGCGTGCAGCCTGTGTGCAGAGACAAAGACGACATAATAGTCACTTCTGGTCAGAGTTTAGCAAAAAAAAAGAATCAGGGCAGACGACAGAATCGTGTCCTCTGTTGTCACCGATCAAATTGTGATGACTGAGGACATTATTGGGACTCTAGTGT
>CAAKHB010001797.1:13693-24225 GCA_901007665.1 Aeoliscus strigatus | reverse complement strand
ACTGAAGAAAAGACAAGATATGACATTAACAAACAGCAGCAGCTATCCACCAGCACGCTCTCTCTCTCTCTCTCTCTCTCTCCCCCCCCCCCCCCCCACTCGCTCTCCCTCTCCCTCTCCTTGGGTCTATTCCTCAGAGTAAATAATTAGGATTCCAGCTTGTCTCCCAGAAAGATAAATGGCTGACATGTGTGACGTGCTGAGAGCTGGAGAGGAGCTGCTCTGTCTCATGTCGGTTAAATAAATAAATGAGGAGATTTGAGTAAAATTTTACGCCATCATGGAAACATCGAGTGTTCTAATTTTGATTTGTTGTTGGTTGAATTCGTTTCATAAACAGAAAGTATCTGTATTTCCCATTGTACATTGATTTTATCCCCAGTTATTTAATCAGTAAAACAATAAAAAGGGCCTTTGAAATGTGTAGTAATATTATTTTTTTTTTATTTCAGGAAGATATTTTCCTGCTTGAATCAAACGTAATTTTTTTTATCACATTATTATAAATATCTTATGTATATGTTGTTTCAATTGAATCTTTCAATCGAAAAATCGAGAAGCTCCGCTTGTCTGCACATTCTATCTATATCTAACTACCTATCTATCTATCTATATCTATATCTATCTATCTATCTATCTTTTTATGCAAATTCGTGCCATGAAAATAGTCACAGAAACATTTGTATGTGGATCTCGTTTTGTCAGCTCCGTCACCATAGTAACGCGCCTAAAGACACTGTAAAATGTTAATAGGGTGCAGTGACAAATATTTTCCCCCAGAAGTTGTTTATCTGCGATGATTTTCCTCCGGAGGCGCAAAGGTCCTGAAGTGACGGTGAATCCAGTAAATCGTGTGTGCGTGCATGCGTGCGTGCGTGCATCTATGTGTGACACAAATAGGTTACCTACATCATGCAGCAACAAATTCACTTCCGTCACTGCACACACGTAATGTTTTACGGGAATAAACACACAGGTGGTGAGATAGAACTTTAATACAAACAGCACAAACGATTAAAACCCTCATTTACCTTAAATGTATATTTTTCGCATTGTTGGATTGCAATTTTATTTTGTGTTTTTAATTAAAATCAACAAATCTTACATATTTTATCCGAATAAAAGGAAATGAACAACAAATAATTGCGAAATTAATAATAATCCTTAATATGATATTAAATAAACACACTATAAATTATGAAAAACTGTGTGTGTGTGTGTGTGTGTGTGTGTGCCCTCCTTGTGCCCCCTTCACTGGAGCATCTGCAGGCTGTGCACTGGGCTCCGGAGGGAGGAGGGGGGAGGGAAAGAAAAGCAGTGGTTTCCATTCATGTCATGGTGCCTTTCACTGGCGGAAGATGGATTTATCTCTCTCATTTCTCATTTGCCTCTCCTAACCTTTCAGGTCAGATTGCAGGGGAACGTTGGAAAGACACCGTCACGTGACCCCTGGTGCCAAATGGTCTTCCAGCAGCGGTTCTCAACAAGGACCAGAGCACAAGAAGACGTCGCCACTTCTCCCAGACATGCAGAAGACAACATACTACGACAACTCCTCAACGCTTTTTGGTGGCTACTCGTCGTATCAGGTGCAGGGGGGGGCGGCGGCGGCGGCAGCGGCAGCAGCTGCCAATGGCTTTGGGGGCTATGATACACCGGTACCCGTGTCCCATCACCAACCGGCCTTCCAGTCGGGAACCCATCTGGATGTGGATTCGTACCAGCGCTCCGCCTGTTCTCTCCAGTCGCTGGGGGGTTCTGGTGGCCACCAGCAGCAGCAGCAACTCGCCAAAACCAAGGAGCTGAATGGCAGCTGCATGCGGCCCAGCCTGCCGCCTGAGCACCCTGGCTCCCAAGTGTCCCCACCCCTGCCCCCTAACCCCAGCAACGGCAGTACCGGTGCTCAGCAGCCGGGGGGCAGTGCTGGAGCCTCCTCAGGAACTAAATCAGGCCCCAATAAGTCATCAAATTCCTCCTCCTCCACATCGTCGTCCTCCTCCTCCTCACTGCCCCCCAACCCCACGTTGACCAAGCAGATCTTTCCCTGGATGAAAGAATCTCGGCAGACGACCAAGCAGAAAAACTGTTCACCCAGCAACAACTCCAGCAGCTCCGGTGTGTTTGAATGTACCTTTTCTCTGTCAGCCTTTGCTTTGGCTCGCCCCAAAAGCACCGCACCAACACAACCCCCCATCCCTCCATCCATTTCATCCCTTCGCCATTGGTGTGTTTGTTCCCTTTAGACCTCCCTCCCTCATCACCACTTCTCTCTTTCATCACCTCTTTTATCAGCATCCTCCTTTAAAACCCTGATTCCCCAAAGGCCTCAGCAGCTTTCTTCACATGATGAAGGTCAAACCAGTTTGTTTCTGGTTTCAACTGGAAAAACACTAAAGTTCCTCTGCAACTGGTGATAATAACGAATGGTTGTCTGTGACCAGTCCATGTAACTGTAATAATGATAGTAGTAGTAGTAGTAGTAGTAGTAGTATTTGTGTTTAATCATCATCTTCCTCCTTTCATCACCACCAAAAGTAGAACTTACTGTACAATACTATATTGTACATATACGGTACCGTACTATTCTATACTATTCTATATTTTACTTTATTACAGAGCACTAGAGTGTGATGTAACATACCTATAGTAATACCATAGTACACTATAGAAAATTGCAATATACTGTACTAATACTACAATGCATAATATGATACTACTACTAATACCTTTCATTTATATAGTGCTTAAAAGGGACTCAAAGTACTACTCTTCTATACCATGCTGTACTGAATTAATATTCTAACATGTACTACTAGGAATACTTAACCATATGAATACTATACCGTTTGATACTATAACATACTATGGTAATACTGGCCTGTTCTGACCTTTGTCTATTAACACTTTACCACACTACATAATGCCGTACTACACTATGCTATGCCGTGTCGTGCTGTGCTGTGCTGTAATGAGCGTTGATTGAGGGCATTGGTTGGATGGTCTGGATTAGTTGGCTGCCAGCAGTTGGACTCACAGAGATTCCTGGTGTTGGAGCAGGAATCGCTGTCAGATCTTAAGTGGAAGAGCAGGGAGGAAAAAAAAAAACGACTGGCGTTGAGTCCTTAAGCTGACGCTCTTATCGATGGCGAGTGAGCAGTCAGGGGTCCGTTACTGTACCAACGCAGCGTGTGAGACGACAGCCTCCAACCTGCTTCACCTTCTGCCTCCATCTACTTCCTCTGCTCACTCTCCATCATCTGCTTATTATCCGCTCCTCCTTTCCTCTCTGGCCTTCTCCTGTCTTCAGCTCTTCTTTTTTTACATCTCTTTGGAATGCCGGGCCAGTGCGAGAAGGGAGATATTAAGGGTATTAATTTGAATGTCATGTACAATAACAGGTGAATAGATTTGCAGAGAGGGAAATGACAAACAGCCCTTTGAGGACAGAGATATTAGCAAATGGAAGAAAAAAATTACAAGAAGCGGATGATAAATTAGAATCTCATGGGCTGGTCTGATGAGACAGTTGATATGGAACTGGAAACATGTCCCCAGAAAAATATATTGTGACTTAATGAATCATAATGAGTCACATTCAGTTGGACGTCGCTTGGAGGAGTTTATTGATGACAATTTGAAACATCATTCAGAGATGAACTGATGCTTTCTCTCGTCTCTCTGCTTCTGTCTTTGAGAGAGAGGGGAAAAAAAGAAGGAGAATCTTATCGTTTGTTTGGGAGCACAATACATCAGCTATTAATATATGAGCACACAGCAGTTTATCTGGTTATAGTGGAATAAACATCAAGATGGGGGAATAAAAGAATAATATGTTTGAGTACATTTTATCAGATGCTGACTGACAAGTGTGAAGTATCTTCTACACCACTGATATAAAGCTGTGACAACTCAGTTCATGAGCAAGATATGCAAAACTTTGTGCTTTTACAAAGGAATGTGATTTCCAGGTGCTGGTTTAGCACAGTTGATGTTCCTTTGCCCTCTGTCCGGAAGCTTCTGGAACTCACTATTTTTGCGGCTGCCTCGTTTTAACGTTTTTATCAGATCAGAACAACAATCTACTCGTTCTGGTAGTCTTTTTCCTTATTTTTTTTTTAGATATTACAGTAAATATATCGTATCTTGGACATATTTTTATATTCTTGGTGCCTTTTTGTTGAACTGAGAACTATGGGGAACTATGTAACTGCCCCTCCTGGATGCTGTATGGGTGTCATGCTAACGCTAATACAAAAGCAAAGACCATTTCATTGTTGATTTGAAAGGAACGTGTGGTAAATATGATGGGACGTTTATCTTCTCTGGAAACCGGTGCGGTGTCACCGAGACACCTTTTCTCGCTCACAGTTCCACTGCTGGAGCTGCTGTTGCTTCAGGGGAGGTTTGTCTTTTCAGGCAAGATGCAATTTTGCCGCCCTCATCCAGCAGCAGGGCCTCCGTCTCTTAATAACTGCCACTGTTATGAAGTGTTGACAACTAATATGAAGAGATAATTTGTCCGTACTGCACCAGCCCTCTGCTTTATTAACAACCGGAATGCTTTCTGTTTCCCACCGGAACGCAGGCTCAACATCGCTCCCCCTGTCAATTTTCATTTGATCGTCGTCTTTTCTCACCATCTCCTCCATTTATCGTTCCCTTTCTCTCATTGCCGTCCATCATTTCCCTCACTCTTTCGTGGTGAATCCTCCGTTTCATTCTTCCCTCCTCTCTCCTCAGCGTTAGGTGGAGTCGAGAGCGGCAGTAGCGGGGAGAAGAGTCCGACCAGTGGTTCATCGTCGTCATCTAAGCGAGCTCGCACGGCGTACACCAGCGGCCAGCTGGTGGAGCTGGAGAAGGAGTTCCACTTCAACCGGTACCTGTGCCGGCCGCGGCGTGTGGAGATGGCCAATCTACTCAACCTGTCCGAACGGCAGATCAAGATCTGGTTCCAGAACCGACGCATGAAGTACAAGAAGGACCAGAAGTCGAAGGGTCTGAGCTCCAGCTCTGGGGGGCCTTCACCCACTGGTTCTCCACCTCTACCCATGCAGTCCTCCGCCAGCTTCCTTAACTCAATGCACTCCATGGTTGGGGGAGGTGGGGGAGGAGGGGGAGGCTATGACGCCCCATCTCCACCATCCTTTGGTAAACCCCACCAAGGAGTTTCCTACTCCATGTCCACCGCCTACTCCAATGTCCAAATGAAGGGCTGCCCCCCCCAACAGAAGTATGGTGACCCAGACTACAGTGACCCCCACCCACACCATGGCCTCGTGCAAGCCAACAGTGCCAGCTATGGAACTCCCACCAACATGCAGGCCAGTCCAGTCTACGTGGGGGGTGGCAGCTATGTGGAGCCGATGCCTGGATCGGGGCCTTCCATGTACGGCCTCAACCACCTTGGCCCCACGCCACCCCATCACCAAACCATGGACTACAATGGAGCGGGGCCCATGTCAGGCTCCAATCAGCACCACGTGGGTGGAGGGGGCCCGTCGGGGCCGTGCGACCCCCCCCCACATCCGACATACACTGAGCTGTCGGCGCACCACACCTCGACTCAGGGCAGAATCCAGGAAGCACCCAAGCTCACTCACCTGTAACAGGTTTGGAACAAAACAGCGTTTGGGGGAAGAAACAGAACCAGTAATGTGACACTAACAGACTAACAAACTCGTAGGACTCTACTGCTGCAACAGGACGGCACGGGGTGGGGGGGAACAAAGTGAGACTGACAGGAGCAGCTCAGTGGTTCGTCTCCTCCGCCACCGTCGAAGGCAGACGACGACCAGACCTTCCTTTTTTTTTAATAAGGCTATCGTTATCAGCACACCTCCACCGATCCCAAATTTTTGCCGTAAATCACATAGCAAAAAGTCAAAATGCCTAAAAGAAATTTCCTACTTAGACAGTTTGGGATTTAGAAATATAATTTTCACCCAAAGCCACAAAACACTCCTCACTATCTCTCTTGTGCAAAACGAATGAGTTGAATTTTAATGGTCTGCTAACGAGCTGGTTGGATTTATGACGATGAGATCTTGCCCCCTCCAGGAAACACATGTTGATGTCAGCGAGCTGAGCTATGTGAAAGGTTCTTGCCCTCCATCAGCTAGAAAGAGAGCGCAGTGAAATACATGAGCTGGAGCTGGCAGCACTCGTCACACAACCCCGCCCCACCACATCTGAGAGGTCCATAAAACCGCTGCTTCTCCCTCTTGGTCTCACTTTACCTCCCGCTGTACCTGTCTATGTCCATCACTTCCAAACCTCTCCTGTCTGTGGCAGCAGCACACAGCTTCCAAAAGCGACAACATTTTTACACGATTCCCTACAGACAGCCTCCCCCCACCCCCACCGCTCCACACACACACACACACACACACACATACAAACACACACATACACACTCCCCTCTCATCACTCTAACTCGGTTCGAGAAGCTAACAGGCTAACATAGCACCCATTGACTTACAAGCAAATCTGTGCTAGGCTACATTAGCTAGCTAATGCTAACCTAGCTTCCTTTCTTTGACACACATGCAGCTGATGACATCTTTACACAAACACATGAGAGGACATGGATGTGAAATTTTTATGTTCTCATTTTAGCACATCATCAACACAGGGTAAAAAGAGTGGAGAACACTATTTATTTATGTTTCGGCAAGCAAACGCCTCTCTCTCTCTCTCTTCCTCCCTCCCTCCTCTCTCTTCCTCTCTTTCTCTCTCCCTCTCTCTTTGGATGGGCTGACTTACATAAGCTTCAAACAAGTCCACATCTTATATTCTTTTCTTTTGTTCTCGCATATCTTTTGACTTTTAACGTGGAAACAGGGTATATATATTTGAACAAAAATGCATGTCCCAGAACTTTGAGCTGATGTGAATCACACATTTTTAAAACAACCGGGTTTATTTGTTTGGAAGCGTCCGTGAGAGAATTGTGGCGACAACACGTTATGGCATGAAGAACAAGCTAAAGCTTGTTCGTCTCGCACTACCTTACACTGACATTTCAGGAAAATAAACCCCTTGTATGTTTTTTAAAGGTGCAGATTTACACAATTGCTTTTTTTACATCTGGGCATCATTGTTGCACTTAGAGTTTACATTTTGATGGTTAAAGGTTAAAAAAATGATAAAATCTTATTTTGAAGACGGAAGGCCCTCCAATCAAAGCGTCTTTTGCAAATGTGTGTTCAATTGAACATTCATATATAAATATTTATTTGTTATAGCCAGTTTAAAAAGACTTTCTGTTTTGTATTATTATTTATCCTTCATGTATTTATATCAAGAAAAATGTACTTTTTTAGTATTCACCTGTTCTGAAAGGAAAAAAAAAACAGCGTTGTGTTTCTTCTTGTCCCTTGTACTGAAGTTACATTTTTTTTAGTTCTCGTATTTTAGAAAAAGAGTAAGTAGTTTTTATGTTCCTATAATGACCCTTGTACATAAATGTCTTGGCTTGTACAAGGAAAACAGCACGGATTGGGATTGGTGACCCATACCTGCGTAGTCGAAAATTTAGAGAAATACTAGCTGAAAAAAAAAAAGTCTTTTTGGAGAAAACCAGCTTCTTTTTCGTCATTTGTAGCTCCTTTTTTTTCTTTTCAATGTCGAGAGTTGTCTGTCGAACAATTCTTTAATAAAATGTTATGTTATTCAGAGCTATGGTCCGTGTTTGAAGGAATGAATAACTCAAACGCATGTATACCACTCGGTTTCAATAGGCGGTGCTATTCCCCCTGTAAGCTTGTTGATACCGAGCTTTTTCCAAGTAACCTTTTACCAAACACTTCTGTGGCTTGTGGGTCAAATGTCGTAACTATGGAACATGCTCAGAGCACTGAGTAACTTTATAAACTATAGACTTCTGTAGACTTTCATCGAGTAGCTCAAAGATTTGAAATAGATCATAAGCAGAAATCTGGTATGTGTTGCTCCTGCTGTCGTCATTGGTTGAGAGCAGAAGAGTTTTTAATAGTTTTGTGTGTTTTTGCTTTTGAGTTTCCTTCCCGAGGGGCTGTGACCTACATGTGTGCTCACACTGAAAAAAATGTACATAGAAACTATTACAAATGCGAAAGAAAACAGGGCGCCGCTTCCTAAATGTCAATATTTGACGCCGACTGACAGAATATTCTTTATATTTTGTCTTTTCATGTCAGTAACAACTTAAATCTTTTAGTATATGTTGTGTCCGTGTGGAGGTCTGACCATCTGGTGATCTGGTGAAGACCAGTCTGGTGAATCTAGCACGAAGTGTTTTTGGCTGGAATGTCTTTAAAATGGTCTCAAGTTCAGCAGCGAACTCCTTTCGTTCATTCATGATGCCACATCGGTGTCGGTGCTCCATTTCATGTCAGTCCCTCAGGCCTAAGAGAGAATCGCTGTCGGAAAACTTTCCCAATGATTAAACCTGAAGCCGACAGCCTCTCGTGGCATGTCAGAAGTAGAAAGAAAATATCTTTAATCCTCTTCAATCTGGTTTGCGCCTGGTTTTGTGGCCTCAAACTGTGTACGAGGCAGATGTTTGGTGCCTGTGAGCTGATCAACATACCGGTCGTCGCCAACAACCTCTAATCTGCCAACAGGCCCAGTCCACATCTCACAAGTCCCTCAACGTAAACCTGATATTTCTCTGCCAATAAGGCAGTTCGGGTAATGTAATGACCCCCCCCCAATACACATGCACACATTCTCACATTCTCTCTCTGTCTCTCTCCAGCAGACATGATTTGTGAGATGCTAATGACAAAACATTTCAGAGTAAGTTTCCCAAACACAGGACACGTTTTCACATACGTGATGGATTAAACACAGACTTTAAACTACTTTAACCAACTGACTTTATTTTATTTGATCATTTGTCTGTCAGGGTAGAGTCAGCCGTAGAGGGTTGGTATCGATAGTTTGTATATTCAGTCCTTTGATAGTGGTTTGTCTACAGTTTGTGTAAGAGTAGAGTCCATTAATGGTTTCTGCACTGAAACCATTAATGGACTCTACTCGACAGATTCAGCTTTGGCTCAAATTATGTGGGGAAGTAAAAAAACAAAAGGATATCTGCCTTTGGAGCTTTGGATTCTGACTTGGGCTGTTTCTCATTTCATACTCAGGAACATGTGCTGATCATCTTGGTTGCTCTGTGTCCTGTGCTGATGTTTAAAACAAAAACACGCCCCTGGGCCTGCATCTCTGCCGGTCACGTGATTCCCCCAACCCTCCCCCTGAGAGCAGCATGAAACTTAGAGCATAAATCAGCCGCCCATAAATAATGGCTGTGCTTCCCTTTACATCTCACTTGGACTAACAGACAATAAAAACACCAATAAACAGAGATTGGATCTAATTTATTGCCTCATAAAAACAGACAGATCGCCGAGCAGAGAGAGTACAACACACTCGCTGGCCACTACAAATACTTCTACTGCTATTTAATACTGCAACCACTTCTACATTACCACTGATCTGCTGTAAAACTGTCAGAGTAAACATCTGTCATCTGTGAGGAACTTTGATCAAGTATTCAAATAGTCTGTGCTACTACTAGCACTATTACTACTACTGCTTCTTCTACTACTACTACTACTACTACTACTACTACTGCTTCTTCTTCTACTACTACTACTACTGCTTCTTCTTCTTCTTCTACTACTACTACTACTACTGCTTCTTCTTCTTCTACTACTACTACTACTGCTTCTTCTTCTACTACTGCTACTACACTACTACTGCTTGTTCTTCTACTACTACTACTACTATTAGCAATACCACTACTACCAATACTACTGCTACTGCTACTACTACTACTAATATTCACTAATGTCATCTTTAAAATCAACCATTTATTACTTTTTTTTTTACTTTTGAGATACTTTTGGCCACAGTGAATGATGTGATTTGCTCATAATTTAGCAAATGTTCTCAAAGTATTTTACTTTGAAAAGTCTGTTCATTTTTGAACAAACAAATTCACTGTAAAATAATTGCTGAATATTATAGTTAAATGAAAATAAAACTCAGACATCTGCTCATTGACGTTAAGACCTTAGTTTCTATAAAAAACCCTGCTAATATAAACTAAAAGGCATTTTACTATAAGTCGACTTTGCAAATGGAAGTGTGCGTGTGTGTGCGCGCGGCTTTCTTCTTCGCTCAATGGTTCAAACTCCCACACACATTTCTAATGGTTCGTGTGTGTGTGTGTGTGTGTGTGTGTGTGTGTGTGTGTGGTATTGTGAGTTGCAAACCCAGAGTTACGAGTTAAATTCCGTTAATACGGTAGTTAAACTATTTTAACTGGATGAAATATGGAGGGAAGATGGCGGGAGGACGGGAGGTGTTTGAGGGCAGAGTGGGGCTCCTGTCAGCTTCTTTACTGCTGGGAAAGATTGATCACCGCACTTCTTTTTTTCTGCACGGGTTCCCGGGGCCTCCTCAACACATCCTCTGCCTAACTCCTGACTTCTCTGAGTTCTTATCTTTACGGAAAAAAAAGAATGTCCATGTGCGCCTGGTTG
>CAAKHB010001797.1:0-11599 GCA_901007665.1 Aeoliscus strigatus | reverse complement strand
ACTCTACAGATAAATCTCGTTGCCATATTCACAGCACAGTATCAGTGTGGTTAGTTGACATCGCCTTTTTTCTTCCTGTGTGTGTGTGTGTGTGTGTGTGTATTGTGTGATGCTGTGTGATGCTGTGTGAAAGGGAAGCAAGACTGCTGCATTATGCTGCAGTGCTTTGTACACCCTGTATTCCCTTTTTTTCCTCTGCACCCCTTGAATTTAATACAACGATTCATCCTAACGTTGTTATTTCTGTACAATGAAGAATTCATCAAATGAATTCTGTCCAGAAGTAGACATTTGGACATTTGGCGTGCGTAATTGCGCAGTGTACTTTCCCCTGGTCTTTTCCTTTTCTTCATTCATTCCACAGATGGTTGCTAGGTTCTGTGATTGCACAGCAGTGCTGCTATTATATATTCATAACGCTACTGCTGATGGAAGCCATATTGAATGCTGCTCGGAAATATAATGGCGAAGGGACAAAAACATGGGGGGTTGGTGGTGATGTGGTGGTGTGTGTGTGTGGTGTGTGGTGTGTGGTGTGTGTCTGTGTGTGTGTGTGTGTGTGGTGTGTGTGTGTGTGTGTGTGTGTGTGTGTGTGTGTGTGGTGTGTGTGTGTGTCTGTGCGCACTGCACATCGTCACATACCCCCAATTTAACGCCAATGTCTTAATTCCTCTCACACCTTCTCATTCGTTGTATTTCTTAACATATTTCTCTCTCTCTCTTTCTCTCCCCCCTCTCTCTTTTCGGTTCTCAACAAATCTTCCCGCCTTTTCCGGTTTTATTCCCGTTTAATAAACGCGTTTGTTTTTGACACAAACCGCCACATTCACTTCGCATCGACATCCCCACATTTCTCTGCCCGTTTCCTGCCAGTCCCATGATTTATTTATCCACTGTCCGCGCACCTCTGCGCGCACATATCTCACAGCTCAACAAACACGATCCTTATTTCATTTCAGTTCTTTTTGGGGGGTTGATATGATTTCGGCTGCTCCAGTAATTTCAAGATCATTTTTAAGAGACCTTTTATATTTTCGTCCTGTTTTATTACAGGCAGAAGAGACGGGACTATTTAATTGTATTTTTATTTTATTTTAATTTGAAATATTTTTTAAATTAAACAGAAATCAATCAAGCAATAAATCATTTAATAGTGTTTCTTTGTCTTTTCTCTCCATGCCTCCCTGCAGACCCCAACCAGGCGGGTCTGGACGCTGGAGGAGCCGGATCCCGCCGGCTGCGCACCGCCTACACCAACACCCAGCTGCTGGAGCTGGAGAAAGAGTTCCACTTCAATAAATACCTATGTCGACCCAGGAGGGTGGAGATCGCCGCCCTCCTGGATCTGACCGAGCGCCAGGTCAAAGTCTGGTTCCAGAACCGTCGGATGAAACACAAGCGCCAAACGACGCACCAACGGGACGGCGGCGGCGGCCAAGAATCCAACGAGCCCGGAGGGTTCGAGCCGCTGGAAGGCGCCGACGCTTCCTCTCCGTACTCCAGCCAGCCGCTGGAAGCATCTGGCACCGGGGAGGTTCCAGAGGTCGAGGGAGGGAGCAGCAATCCATCTTCAGCCGTAGCTCCCGCCGCCCACACGAATGACAGCGGGGACAATGTGCAGCCCACGCCGGAGGAGAGAGGCCATCTGAGCTGCCCCGAACGCCCACAGCTGCCCGGCACGTCCGAGCGCTCCCCGCCGGCGTGCACCGCCTCAAACTCCACCGACACGCCGAGTCTGATGCCGCTGAACGAGCCCGACCAGCCGCATCTCTCCTCCATCACCACCACCACCACCTCCTCCTCCTCCTCCTCCTCCTCCTCCGTCGCTCCGGCCGCATCATCCGCACTTTCCGACCTGACCCTGTTCGCCGGGGACGCGTGTCTGTCCCCCAGCCTGCAGAGCTCCCTGGACAGCCCGGTGGACTTCTCCGAGGAGGACTTCGACCTGTTCACCAGCACCCTGTGCACCATCGACCTGCACAACCTCAACTTCTGAGGGGGGTCGGGGGGGGGTGACATGTTGGACGGTGGATGAACAATCGTTCTTACTGAAACCTCCGCGGCAACATTCCTGAACCTTTTCACAGAAGAAATAATTTTATTTTTTCCGTCAGCTTGTTTCATTTTACGACTATAAAGTAGGTGTAGTTTAGGAGTCGGTGCAGCTAAAATGATTTCATTTGTTTTTGTTATCAGTTTTAAACATTGAAGGATTTTTTTTCTTCCACGATAACAAAACGCTGTGGATTGTTTTTCTCCTCTTCTGCAAATTTATTGCCTTCGAGGTTTTTTTTTTGTTTTGTTTTGTTTTTCCATTCCAGCTGTAAAATGATTTGCAGTATGTGTGGTTTCCGGTCCGTTCTGGTGCAGCTTCATGGATCCTAAAAACTTCTCAGGAACTGTTCACGGAGTCGCTTTTGGAGAATCTAGCTGAGGGAGGAATTCATTCAGAGGGAAGTCTTGCTGATGATCCGAGGCTTAGATCCTAGTTTATTTATTGAAATTCTTTAATAGTGAAAATCCAAATTATTTATTGTACATATATTTTCATAGTGTAATAATAATACTGATAATAATAAAAAAACACAAACATTTGCTGCGTCTTTTATTCATTAATCATTAGAGCATAAGTTAGAGGTATTTTTATGTCCTGAAGACTGAATAAATTGTAACTCAAAATTATTTAGTAAAAATAAAATAAATCACAGGAAGTTTAAACATTTAAAACTTCGTAACATGACAATAATATTAAAATAGGTATACATGTTTTTTTGACAGATAGCATCCCAATTAATTAACAAACGTGTTTTATTTTTTTATTCTTGGCCTTGTCTATATTGAAGTAGTGGAGATAGTAATGAGAAGAAAACATGTTGGTTTTTTTTAAAGGATTTGAAGGTTGATAAATGCGGTTTGTTCTCACTCCTGTGTTTGCACAGAAAACAGCTCAGAAGAAATGAGATGAACAAATACTGGGACATTTTCCAGAGCAGATAAGAACCAACAACCGTGTCTGATTGTTTTCTTTCTTTAGGTGTTCATGGAATGTTAGCTCCCTAGCCATGTTTAGCATAGCATGCTAGCAGCAGTGTTCACACATTGGATCATTTGTCCCTTGGCTAACATGAGGTAGCATGTGGCTCCCTGCCACTGGCGAGAGTGAATGTGACGCTAACACACTACTTACCCCCCCACACACACACACCCCACCACCACCACACACACGCCTCCTCCCACAGAGTTAAAATGGCGCTGAAGACAAAGCAGGATGTGAACAATGAGCAGTGGCAGCCATTACAGGATGACTGTGACAGGGTGCGTGTTTGTTTGTGTGTGTGTGTGTGTGTGAACTAATTTCTGGATTTCTGAGATAATAATAGTAATAATATTATGTATGTATACATACATACATACATACATACACACACACTACACATTACGCAGCTATTTATTGAACTGCGTCCGGAGACACTCAAGGACCATTCTGGTGATCCTGGTATCATTATTATCATCCTTGACAATTTACCCTTAACATAAAGAAACTCATCCTCAGACTTATTTGCAGATTAAAGAATGAGTAAATAAATAGAAAATATTTTTTGAAGAAGTTGAACATTTTTAATCATATAATTTCATTATTGACGCTTCAATTCCCAACAACTGTTTACAATTTTTAAATAGACAGGATGTTTTTGAAGGCAAAAACTGCACTGAAATGTGACAAATGCATTAAAAAAGGTTATATTATACTTGGGTGCAGATACCATGGTGACATACAAAAGAAACATTTTCATGTGACGACAAATACGGCGTGAAGTTAAAGAGACACTTTTACACATGAAACGCTACAATGCCCACCAACAGGGGGCAGCAATAATTTTTAAGCTTGGCTAGTTTAACCTAGCTGAATTGTACTGAGCCTGAGATGGACCACAACAACCTCAATAAAGTACTTAAAAGGTTAGGGATTCAATTGTTTGTTTAAAAACACACAGCTTCGCCTTTAGCTCGTCTTTAAAATGCAAATCTCAGCCACGCTGCCTGCCGAGCACATTTGAATGGAAAAACAGGATATTTAGCTCCAGAGAAGGTGTCTTCTCTTCAAGACTGTTCAGGTGAGTGCAAATTGTCCGATGAACATTGCTGATGAATTAATGATCGAATACGACTGAGGACCAAGTTGGAACCACCAGGCAGCTAGCTGAGCCCAAAGAAACAACTGAAAGGAAGGAGCAATTTAAGTGATAGTGTATTTGTTTGTTCGTGAGCTCAAGTGCTGGTTGTACTTCCACTGATGAGAACCACGCCAAGTATAACCTCTCTTGTGCTAAGCTAAGCTAATGGTGCTATTGTCTTTACTATGATCTGCTGAGAGGGCCATAGGTCAGGTCTATGACAAAATGTGTGTCCAGGTGTCAGTAGTTGTACTGTCTCACCAAGTGTCAATCACACAGGACAGGACGTCGGAGGCGGAACTCCAATCGTGCATATGAAGGTTGCTCAGTCAAGCAGGACGCCGAAATGCCTGAGACTGCCGGCTATGAGCCCCTCAACCCCCACCCCCCACCACCAGACACTCAGGTTCAGCCACATACAACCACCAAGGAAATTATCTGTGGAATATGCAGGTACTTATGGAACTTGGGGCTGGAATTATTCAAATATCTATTGCTTAAAGGTTCCTTAAAAATGTCTTGTTTTGTTTGCAGGACATGATTAATGGGAATTTGCCTCAAAGCATGTCATACAAATGTTTAAGATGGAAAGTCACATTCATGAAGACTTTTCCCTCATTGGAGGCTGTCAGGAGGCCACCAGCTCCTCAGTGTCTTACAAACCATCTTACAATGATTAAATGTGTTTGGTTCGGGTAACCACTGACATCAGCGTACGACACAGGTGAGCATTTAAGAGTGTGTGAATGTGTATTAAACATGGCAGCAGATTTAACAGACAGTCGCTGCAACACACACACAGGCTCGCTTGCTCTCCTGTAACCATCCATCTACGTGTATCTTGAAAACACAGAGATTACAACGGAGGAGCTACATCTATGCTGAGACATATCTCACCTTCTGAGTGTCTGTGTGTGTGTGTGTGTGTGTGTGTGTGTGTGTGTGTGTGTATTCCAATAATCTCTCTCTCCTGGCTGTCACCGTCTGTCGGCCAGCTGCCATGCTGTAATGCGCGGACTACTCCTTTATCGCTTGCATCACAGTCACAGACACTGTTATGATTTCTGCCTGTGTGTGTGAGAGAGAGAAAGAAAGAGGGAGAGGGAGGGAGGGAGGGAGGGAGGTTGCATAACTCAGCCATGACAGATCACCCACTTAGCAGCAGTGGTGGAATAAGTGAGCAGTTGATTTTTATCTCCTAAGTGTCAAGAGGAAAGTTTCCCCTCAGACACAGACAGTAACTTTACATACACTTTTATTCACGGCGTCATGTCTGCTGTCTGTCCGTCCACTAGTCATCTGTACGTCTGCCTGTGAGCGGGCTGATTTCCAGCAAACTTCAATGATTTCTTGTTAAAATAACATCAATTTCCATTCGTTTTTCCAGCAGAGTGAAAGACTGACATGAAACAAAGGACAGTGCTGACTCAGTCCATCAGGAGACAGAGGTGAGACACACGTGGACAGTTATCAGAGGGGAAATGTCACAGGCAGTGAGAAACACTGAAACGCATAGACAGTTTTTGTCTTATAGATCCTGCTACACGTGCACGCAACCAGCATGTTTCTCCTTTGACATTAAAAATATTTCAGACTTGAAACAAGATTTGAAATGAGACTCAATCAGTGAGATCACGTCAGATGTCAATCGCCCCCTGTTGGCTGATTGCGCAAATCTCAAAGGTCAGAACGTGTGTCCTCAGGGTTTTTAAACAATAGTGACAGCAAAGGAATATTTTAGTTATTCTGATTTGACCTTTGTATCATTTTTTAATAGTTTAGCCTCTAAGGTATCAGGTTTTTAATCAGTTATCATAATAAATTTGTCTAATAATGATGTTTTTTCAACGACACTGCACCACTGACCTTTGACCTAATTTTTCATTGACATATTATTTCATATATTGCACACATCTTATTCACTGCATGTTATAAAAGCAATAAAATAATATTTCATTGCATTGCAAACATACCTACTTAATGTCATTTTCCTCATGTCCTCCTCTGTTTTTTCTGTGTTAATGTTGTTCCTAGATGCTCAAAGTGAAACAGCCACGAAACCATTTGCTCTTCATGTGAGAAACAGACAGTTGATCGATTCTTCAGCCACCAAGAGACGCATCAATACCCCGCTGTGTGAGAGGGACACACGCACACACACACACACACACGCGCACACTCAATTGTATATTGAGTTATCAGGTAGGATCCTTTGAGGATTCACACACACACACACACACACACACACACACTCACTGTCCTCTCTCTCTCTCTCTCTAACGGGTCAATGAAGACACATTCCACAGAATTTACTGCTGTTTACCAAGAGACAGACTCAGACAATTGTCAGTCAATCCAACTGCATCAATTACCAGTCAGTAAACAGACTGCGTAGGACAAACAGGGACGTTTGTCTCCGCTCATGATGCTGTCCAGCCAGATTTAGTGAAAAGAAGCTGTATTTTATTGAATAATTGTAGATTACATGTTGTTGACTACTAATACTTTTTTTTTGGACTGAGACAACTTTGCTGCTGTGACAAAGCAAGTTTCCCCGCAGTGGGACAATAAAGGATTATCTTATCTTATCATGTCTTAATGTCCAAATACATTAAACAGAATTAGAAAGACTGTGAGCTCAAGATCAGTGCAAATGACAAGTAGAGAAAAAATGCTATGAACATTAAAGTAATGTACGAAAATACTGAGGTAAAGAGAGTACAAAATTAAGTACTATTGTTGTTCCTGTAAATCACCTTTTTGTTCATCTTCAGTGCTGCTAAGATCAGCTTTAAGCAAAAAAAAATATGTGGCTAGCCATATGAAAAAGGTTTAATTTACTGCCGTCTTAATGATTGTCTTAAGTTATGGGCGTCATGCGATAGCTGTTGTTGTGGATTGGCGCTTTCCAAATGAAATTGGACTTGTTACAATTATACATCATATTATTTAAGTATTATTTACAGTTTTTAACTCATGCATGAAAGTCATAATATTGGTCCCACGTTTCCTTTTGATTTACAGACCATCACACAACAGTGCTTGCTACAGTCATACCAACATCAGCCAATAGAGGGCATCTCCATGGAGCAGTGTGACAAAAATAGATTGATTGATAGATGTACTTTAATAATACCTGCTACAGCAGTAAAGACAACAATACAGTAGCAAAGGTCTAAATAGAATAATAGTATATATTAATATTATTAATAATACTTTAAATTTATATCACGCTCATAAGGGACTCAAAGATGCTTTACAAAAAACATAACCAACAAAAAGAAAATAAAACCGAATAATTATGGTCACACATCAGAAGCGGTTTTGAAGATATAAGAAAAATGTAATTACATATCCAAAAACAAAAAAATCCAGATGTTATCTCCTCTTCAGAAGAGAAGCCCTGTCAACTGAAAACATTCACCTGCACAAACGTGTTGTGCTGGCGACGGAGGCCGTGGTGGGACGTGATTGTTCTTTGTGGCCTCTCTGGTATGCCGTAGCCAGGGTGTAAATGTGTTGTACAGATAAGAGCAGGCGAGCTGACAGCAGCCCATCGCAGATGTCTGATAGCTGCACGCCAGCAGGAGAAACCCCCTCCAGCTCCGATCTCACTCGCCTGCTCTGCTCAGGCTTCATATCTGTGCACAGGAAAGAAAGAAAAAAAGGCTTTGCAGCTGCTGTGAACATTCGTTTGACAATGAGAAACTGACGTTCAATTTGCATTTGTTGTAAGTGTTTCTCTGTGCAGCAGCCGCAGCAAATGGGACTACTGGGGTTTGTCCCAGTTCCCCCTTCACGTAGAATTAACACAAATAATTCATGACCTCACTCCCCTCTCTGACATGTACTTTATACAGTCTATAGGATGCACACAGCACAGCTGAGGGTGTGTTCCAGATGTATTGGACATACGAGTGAATATAATTTCTGAGTTGTTGTGTTCCAGTTGCATCACAATATAGTTACCGCTACATAAATTCAGAGAATTACTATTACTATTATTATTATTATTATTACACAATGTGTGGTATTCCACATGCAACTACAACCTGATTCCCATTGACAATAAATCAAACAGTTAATGGAACAAAAGACCTAAGAAATACAAAAACACTTTGAACACAGTTTGTACTGCCAGATGGCGCTGAGCTACTTGTGCCATCTTGTAACCTGAACTGTACCCCTATAAACCCTATAAATCCCTGAACTATACCCCTCTGAGTTGCAGGTCCAATATTCCTTGTTAGGAGGGCATTACGTTTGGTGACTTTCTGGAAAACAAGTCTGCAAACGGAACACACTCTGTGTGCTAACAAGCCGCTAGCTCCTAGCAGCTGGCTGTTGAGGAGGAAGAGCAACATTTGTTATAAAAACACTCAAACCAAAGCACGTTGCTGCAGAAACATAGTCAGAAACTTTCCTAGAAACAGATTCTCATTTTAAAAAGCTATTTTGACAGTGAGTTGAGCAGAATATGAGACGAGTAGCAGTCCTGAAAATACCAGAGTGATTAATGACCTTTGACTGAACTGGACTGAAAGAAAAACATAGAAGCAGCTATAAAGATCCGACATCAGCTGAAAACTGTCCAAAGAAAATGATGCTACATCTGTTTCCCACCATCGACTGGCTGCACAGAGATAAACGTCTCCATGAGATTTATTTCTTTAAATGTGTTCAAATACAACAAAGGCTGAACTAATGTCTTTGTTCATACTCTCTCTCTCTCTCTCTCTCTGTCTCACTCTCTCTCTGTCTTTCCATCATCAGTGTCTGTAAATGTTATTTATATCGGCTCATAAATGCTGTTATGTGTCTACATCTGCGCATCAGGTTTCAGAGATAATGCAACAACGTCTGTATGCTTCACTCGTCTCTTTGTTCCCTCTTTCCTACACTTTTGTTCAGATCATCTTTCATATCATCCTCAACACACACAGACTCATGCACACAAGTACACACACGCACACACATATGTGCATGCCCACACGTACACCTTCGTGCACACGTGCATGCACAGACACACACACACAAACTGTTCTCAGTCAGAAAATGACTTATAAATCAGTACAAGTACATGAATGTAAAAATGTATGAGACAAATTGACATGTGACCTTTGGGCCTGACTGTCTCTCTCTCTCTCACTTTGTCGTTATCCTCGTCATCTCGCCACCTCGCAGCCGTGTGGGCGTCATTTAATCTTCTTCTTCTTGTCCCAGTTTGTTCCTGAGGACTTCCTGCCCACTCGCTCTCCCTCTCTCCTTTCAGACGCTCTGTGATCATTAACCTCTTTCCTTGTCGCACACCCACACCACTTGTCCCCGACTTCGTCCCCGGCAGTGCGTCTGCTGTCAGACCTCCTCACAGAAATTATAATGGAGAAGTTGTAAAGAAACACAGAAACCACCTTGGGAGATATGACACTTCTTACAAGAAGGGAAACATCTTGAAAATCCTCTGTGGTTATAAAAACTACCATTTAAAAGTGCACAAGGAAGTTAAAAACACATGGTTGTGGCTCATTGTTTCAGACACACAATCACACAAACCGCATTGTGTTGTTGTCACAGCTTCCTGTCCTGCTGGAGGGGGGCGAGGGGCGACCAGAAGGCCTCCTGTCTGCTTTAACCTCATTTCTATAACAGATCAGCTCATTCATTCAATTAGCATACATGAGCTGAAAACGTGCACGCTCTCTCGTGCACCCGTGCACACTCTCATGCAACCCCATCAGAAATCGATCCCAATCCAGTGACCTGACTCGAGAGAACGGCCCCCATGTGACGCTGGCACCCTGCGACGCCTCCGGCCAGTCGATAGGACCCGTTTGGTTTCTGAGCTGCTGCGAGTGAAACGTGCAGAGACAAGATAAAACGTCAAATCAATGGCGGTTAAAGTTACTGAGTGTCGGTGCTCAGGGAGAAGAGGATGAACCAATGGACTGATTGAGCGGTATCTAATATACCACAAAACAACGTTTAAGATACCTACAAATACCATGTAATACACCCGCAGCTGCAGCCATTTGCTGTACAAACTGGTTCATTGAAAACATGCCACTGCTGGAAACTTCTAAAGTTATGTGTGTGTGTGTGTGTGTGTTTTCTCTCACAGAACCAAACATATTTTACAGAATCCTGACAAGCATGTTAATGTGATGACATCTATATATAGTGAGAAAGTCTGCAGGCAAAGAAACCAGTCCAACAAACACCAGACTGCAGCGGGCGGGAGACATCTGTTTGACTCCTGTCCAGTCTGAAAACATTTCAACTGCATGATTCACAACCCCCACATCACACACACACACACACACACACACACACACACACACACGCCAGCCATAATCATTTCCTTACTGTGACCTAAAGCCTAACTGGGCCTTAACTGTACCGTCGTCACATCATAAAACATTTAGTCTTTTTCAAGAAGCTGTGTTGAATTTCTTTCCACAAAAACACTGAACACGCTGCTTTGATGATGTTGTATTGATTTAGCTATTTATCTATGAAGGGATGGCACATGCATATGTAAGATTATAGCAAGAATTTCTGTCTTTCTTTCTTTCGAGACACGCACACACATGCAGACAGAAAAAGATGAAAAGAATTTACCAGGGACCAGGATGTTAATGAACATGTCAAACTGTTCTACTGATCATCAAAATTGATGTTAGTTGTTCGTAGGGCAGATTAAAACATTCATCAGTCTATTATCTATTGTTGCATTAACTGTTGTTCTCAGCTCAACTTTATTAAAATCCTTTACAGTCAAACAGCCCAAGGAGTTTCAAAATAATAATAATAATAATAATGATAATAATAATAATAGGCAAATTAAAAGCACTGTTTTTTTATTGCTCAGCCTGGGTTATGACATTGCTTCTGGATAATATAAAAACAAAGATGGATGTTTCCTTTTTCAAAACGCAGACAGAAGCTTTGATATCAGGTTGTTCTTCACAGCTTGTAGCATGTTTACTCCAGAGGCCCATTCACTGGGTTAGGTTCTTCAAAACAAGCTCCATGATGTGGTTCTGGTCCAGACTGTTACAATAAGCTGGAATTTAATCATCTCCCACTATTACAAGTAGCAGCAGAGTGTATGTGTGGTTTCCAGCAGTTTCCACGTTTCTTTTCTTTGCTTGTGGCAGCAGTTGGTGGAGGAGAGGCCTGAGAGCAGCAGAGGCTCACAGCTCTTCTTTCATTCTCTCGCTGCCTCTTTGCTCTGACACATTCGTGCTGATATCAGATTGATGGCTTCGTTTGATTGAAGTCTCTTTGTCGCGCTGATGTCACGGCGGGTGATGGATGAGGCGCGTGCATCGATACAGACGCGCGCGCAAGCTCTACTGCTGAAACCGGCCCCCTCACACACACACACACACACACACACACACGCACAGGCACGCACACACACG
>CAAKHB010001796.1:43907-55693 GCA_901007665.1 Aeoliscus strigatus | reverse complement strand
TTTCTGTTTACGCGTCCAACCTTTCATTTGACTTCAGTGTGTGTGTGTGTGTGTGTGTGTGTGTGTGTGTGTGTGTGTGTGTGCAGTCCCTGCGGCTCCAGGCCGTCCTGCGTCAGAGGTCTTTCTCTCCCTGTGGCCCCTGAGCAAACATATTAAGAAGCATCTTATCACCGCTCCGACACACACACACACACACACACATTAAACACAAGCCTAAACACACATCACATTCACAAAACCATAGTTTGACTCCAAACACACAAAACTCGCCGCCAGACTCCACAAATGTCACAGAGGAAGGGGTGGAGCTCTACGGCGATTGGTGTAGTCGGGTGGCCGGCTGTAGGTTTATAAAGATGGAGGGACGAGAAGGAGGAAGACGCCGCTGACAAGCCTTCATCACGAGGTGCATCCATGAAGCACACGCACACGCGCCACGTTTAACGGACAGACGACCACAGCCCAGGACGGGTCGCTCAGCGTCAGATGGACGATCGGAGCCTCGGACAGCTGGAACACGAACCTGACACCTCGGAGGAAACGCTCTACTAGTTGACTTCCTGTTCCTGTCCGTTTGCCAACATGCTCCATGCACCACTCCTGATGACGGTCGGCGCCGTGATGCTGGTTCTGGTGCACGCAGTGCCGGTCCACAGAGGTGAGCGCACAGCTCAGAAGTCAAAGGTCATTGGTTGCTTCTGAGATGTCACAACTGAATGCTGTCTCACAGTAACTCTTGACAACCGGGAGTGTGTATGTGTGTGTGTGTGAGAGAGAGAAAGGGCTATGTGACTCTCATCATTACCTGTGAGTTTGAGTGAAATGGTTTGATGACGTGTGTGTTTTTGTGTGTGTGTGTGTGTGCGTGCAACCTGCAGACCTTGTCTCCAGTCCGACCCATTTCCCTCAGAACTCTCCAGCTCTAAAGTCCGGCCCCCTCCTCAGACACTGGCGCTCCAGAGCGGCCGACGGAACAACACCTACTGGGGGGAAGACGCTGGTCGCTGCGGCGACCCTGAGGTCAGCAACACACAAGCAGATGCTGAAGATGATGTCAGTGCTGGAGGAGCTGCACAGGACGCTCAACAGCACGCTCAGTGCACGGATCACTGTCCTGCCCCGAGGTGAACACATGCTTACGCTAATGCTAACACCTGCAAACCACTGCTGATGTCTGACTGGTTTATTCTACTGATGCTAACGAGCTTCACTTTGTGTCAGCGTGTTGTGTTCAGGTTCCAGTTCAGACAAAAACATACAAATACTTTTATGCAAACGTTATTGTAAAATAAAATGTTCCTTTTGTCATTTCAGCCAAAGGCCGAACAGCAGGACGCAAAAATAGAGTGGTATGTTCCTTTAAAGTCCTTTCCAGCATTTTCTCATAGAGCTTTGTGTGAGCTGATCAGATCATTTTGTTGGGTCTGAAGCTTCCTGCCGCTGACGCAGCAGCGACGCTAACGAGTGCACCGCTGCCACCGGCTCATAGCACCGCGTCCCGAGTCAGCGTCTTCGTCCCTGGGCTTACTGGGCGGAGCTTCAGGAAGTCCCTCCCATCGCAGCCCAAGAGGACCAACAAGAGAGGTGTGGTACAAGTACTACACGTTGTACAAGTACTACATGTTGTGCAAGCACTACATGTACTGACTCGTGTTTCTTCTTCTGTCTTCACCAGTGTGTTTCTGGAAGTACTGCTCCCAGAATTGACGCCCCTCCGTCCTCCCCTCCACTCCATCTTCCATCCAACCATAAATCCATCCATCCATCCATCCATCCATCCTCCAGCCTCCGTCCATCAGTAAGAAATCTGTTGTCATAGCGCGGCAACACAAACAAACAAACCAACGCTCTGTTCCGTCATTCAGCCAGAAAAGAAACGATGTGTTTGGACGTTTATTGACACTAACGACACTGATGAAGACTTCTGACTCAGGGGTTAAAGTATCATCACCCTGCTTTTAGTTAGCGATCAGCTTCTTTAGACAAACGACATGTCACATGACCTTCATGTGGTTTCCTGAATGCGAGGCAGGTTTAGCGCTGAGCTAAGCTAACCCAGCTATCTGCTGCCTCCAGTCAACTGACAGACAGAAACGTGGGAAGAATGAGATGGCGTGTTCAGTTAACATATTCCACGCAATGACATCATCATATTTCATTTGTCTGCTGCCTCCTGCCTGACCTTGGGCTGCTGGGAGACGGTTGCCGCGGTAGCAGGAAGCCAGCGGCCTCCCTCCGTGGTGGCGCCGCCTCGACTTTTCACGCAGCCTCTAATTAATCGAACTGACCGATGAACAAAGACGACGTGCGGCCACAGCACGAAGAAACACCTAACTAAACTGTTTCCTTCCCTCCAGCACAACTGTGTGTGTGTGTGTGTGAGAGAGTGTGTGTGTGCATGCGACTTTAAATAAAGTTTGTTGCTGGAAGGGGAAAAAACTCCACTGTGAAAATAAAGATTAATCATTTATTTTTCTACACTCACATTCTTGTTAATTGTTCATCACAGAAACAGGCTGCAGCTCTGTCACCATGGCAACCATCACCCGGCAGCGTACAGCCGGTGATTGTGTGTTTTGTGCTAGGTCCGTCGCTCAGGATGTGACGTGGGACGTCAGCAGGCGTCAGTCGTCTCAGCACATGACGACCGGCAGGACATTCCTCCTCTGGTGTGTTGCTGGGCGACAAGTGTTTGCCGTGTGCCATGTGTAAACGGTGTGTGTTTCCGCAGAGGTCACTGTCCTGTCGCCTCGGTGACAAGTGTGTGTGTCTGCACATGCTGGTGTGTTTGTGTGTAAACATGACGCGACCTTCTCCTCGCAGCTTTGAGCAAACCAGATGCTACTTGCTAATATTAGCCCGGTCATGTGACCAACACCCGTTAGCACAGGAAGTGCTCTGCTTGTCAGGCTCTTGTGTCTGTACGAGTCATGTGACCAACTCACACACGAGTTCAAAGAAAGTCACGTGGATGATGTAATGAAATCAGTTTAATCAGATGCAGTAATCAGTAATCAGTTTAAGGCCAAAACCAGACAAGTTTGATTCATCTGTGTGTGTGTGTGTGTGTGTGTGTGTGTGTGTGTGTGTGTGTGTGTGTGTGTGTGTGTGTGTGTGTGTGTGTGTGTGTGTGTGATCCCATATAAAGTTCAGTTCACTGGTTGAAAATCCATCGTTTAAATTGATCTTATTAGAAAGTGATCGATCAAAAACATCAAAGCTGGTTTATGCTAAGCTAACAGTGCTAAGGTCTCTGACAAATGACTGTGGTGGCTGCAGCAGACACACACACACACACACACACAGGTGGGAAACAGATGCTGAAGGTCAAACACTCTGTGTGTTAGTATCTGGTCTAACTCCTGGAGGCGTTCTCGATCACATCACTTGATTCGTTTTGCGACGTCCATGTATGCCGACTCGATCTCCCTCTCGGCCGGACAGGTGCTGGTGAACTCCTCCCTCTGGTACGCTCGCTGCAGGTACCGCCACACCCCCGTCATCTCCGCTGGGATCTCAAAGCCTCTGTACTTCCTGGCTACGATCTGGAAGGAGACACGTGTGAGTGTGTCGCAGCGTGTGGTCCCCCGACCTCTGACATCTGAGCCTGGACCTTAAGGATGTGAAGCTTCGGCAGCAAGTTGCAGTCGGCCAGTGTCAGCTCCGACCCATCCAGGAAGCTCCTGGTGGACTCGGGCAGATCTCCTGAGGCATCGCCGTCAATCTCTGCGGGCAGTGGCGTCCGCAGGAAGTCGTCCAAGCGGCGCAGGGACTTGAGCAGGGCTTTCTCTAAGGCTGAGGACCAGACGCAAACATCTACTTCATGTCACACAAGATGTTTGACAAGAGCCACAGAAGACTCCCCTACCTTCGTTGGTGTCTCTCCTTGGGTTCTTGATGTACGCAGAGAATCTGGCAAAGACATCTATGCCGGCGGTGTTCGACTCAGGATGTTTGGATGCCAGTCTGGGATAGCTGGAGTTTGACAGAGGAGACATCAGAGGAGAGGACAGAGGAGACAACAGAGCTGCAGCAGCTCCTTGTACCGTGGTGGTGTCAGTTTCTCCTCCAGGAACTCCTCGATCTTGTTGACGTCAACTTTGACCTCCCCGTTGAAGGTCATGAATGGAGGGTTGGTCCCTGGAGCCAGGTCCTGCAGGTCCGCGGGTTTCCTGACAGAGCCAGCAGACACAGGAACAGTTAGCGCTAGGTCACTAGTGATGCTATCTGATCTCCAGAGCCTCCTCCAGCAGGAACGTGTCACCTCTTCAGGTCCACAGTGGTGACGTTGAAGATGACGCCTTTGAGCCACAGGATCATGAAGAGTCTCTGAGAGAATGGGCAATTCCCGATGCTCTCACCGTCACTGCCCGCCTGCACACACACACACTGGATGAGGTTCTGATGTCAGAAGAAGACCCAGATGTTCCTTGAAGAACGTGTGAAACAAACCACCTCTCACCTTCACAAACAGCTCAATGGCGGGAAAACCGAGTGTTTTCAGTGCTGCGTCGAACCACGACATGATTGCAGCGTGTGTGTGTGTGTTTTTGTGTGAGATGTTTCCATGGGCGGCTCTGGAATCTGCTGCTCAGCTGTTTATGTGAAGAAGACCTCTGTCCTCCAGAGTGGTAGTGAAGACCACAGAGCTCCACTGTAACCTGAGCGTGTCAGCGTGTGTGCGCGCGGGTCTGTCTGTGTGTGTGTCTGTGTGTGTGTGTGTGTGTGTCTTTCTGTCTCTTTCTGTGTATGTGTGTGTGTGTTTGTCTATGTGTGTGTCTGTCTGTGTATGTGTGTGTGTTTGTCTCTCTGTCTCTGTGTTTGTGTCACTGTGTGTGTGTGTGTGTGTCTGTATGTGTGTCTGAGTGTATGTGTGTCTTTCTGTGTATGTGTGTGTGTACGTGTCTGTCTCTGTCTGCGTATGCGTGTGTGTGTAATCAGCTTACACAGTGAGAATGTTCAGATTAACTCTTCACACTTTTCATCAGAACCTTCCAGAACAACAATCAGAGCCTCAAACGTTCCATATTGCCATCGTCATGGCGACCAGCAGCGTCCATCACAAAGGACCTATTGTTTGAACATGAGCTCCTGTGATGCTGCTCAGATATTACAGCATTTTTCTGGGTATTAACCCCCCCCCCCCCACACACACACACACACACATTGGGGTAGCCGCAGGCCGTCGTGCTTCCATCAACCTCTGGTAGCGTCCTGTCTGGAGAATGTTAGCATGTCGCTAACTACCTGTGACGTGTTTAATATGAATGAATATGTGCTAAGTATGCAGCTAGCCTGAACTCTGACCAACCTCCACCAGTGTGACCTCTGACCTCCAGGTGGACGTACCTTCACGTATAGGGAGATCTCGTAGCCTTGGTCTGGAACTGTGGAGTTGTTCCTGGTCACAGGAGGCTGAGGACACTTCACCTCCTCCTCCTCCTTCTCCTGTGTCACCTCCTCCCGCTGGGGAACGTAGGAGTGTCCGTCCTCCAGCAGCACCACCCTCTTCTTCTTCACCTGCTCGTCTCTCTTCTTGGGCAGAGACTCGTCTCTGATGACAGACTTCAGCTCCTTCATCCAGTCGTCCTTCTTCAGCGGACTCTTGTTCTCCACCAGCAGCTCCTTCTTCTCCGGTCCTCTCGTCTGGTTCTTATCGGGCTTCAGGTTGGACACCTGTGGATCCTTCTTGTCTTCAGATAGATCTTTTTTAATCCAAGCGTTGTCTTGTCTCCAGGGAGACAGAACTCGGTTCTGGACCCCTCTGACCTGCTGCGGTTCTGGACAGAAGATCCCATTCTCCATCGCTTGTTTGAGTCCTTTGACTCTTCCGTTGAGACCCAAGTCCACTTCTGGGTTTTCTCTCTTTGGCTTCGGATCCTCATGTTCCTCTGTGTTCTCAGCTGTCAGCTTCTCCACCTGATGTTCCACATTCTCAGTCACTGTCTTATGCTCTTCTTCACGTTCCTCTACATTGTCAGTTGTTGGCTTCTCCTCCTCGTATTCTTTTATGTTCTTCTCATTCTCCTCACCCCGCTCACCCTCTTCTCCTTTCAGCTCTGGTTGCTCATCTCCTTTTTTCTGGACCAAACCATCTTCTGATGAGACAGCAGTGGCTGCAGGCTCTTGTTCTTCAGGTTCCCCACTGCTCGGACTCTCGTCTGTTTCCTCAATGTCATCATCTAAAACCGTCACAGGTTCCTTCACCAGCTCCTCGTCTCCTTCCACTGCTCCTCCTGACTCCAGCTGTTCTCTCATGTCGTCCTCCCACATTGTCCCAGTGTCTTTAAGAAGAAACAGCTCTGAATCGTCGTCTCTTCCTAATGTTCTCAGCTCTTCCGGTGAGCTCACATCAAATTCCGCCTCCTTCAGCTGCTCCGATACCATGTCCTCCTGTGGGACTCCAGGTGCCTCTTTTACCTGTGGAGATTCTGGTTCTCCAGAAGCTCCATTAGCTTGGTCCTCCAGCTGGAGAAGCACCTCTTGAAACTCTTCTCTGCTGTGGCCCCCCAGGAACTCTCCACCAATAACATCATTGGTGTGTTCCTCGTCTACCGCTGGATCAGCTCTAACCTCTGACTCCTGCTCTCGTCCTCTGGTCTCCTCTTGGTCTAGTCCTCTGGTCTCCTCTTGGTCTAGTCCTCTGGTCTCCTCCTGGTCTAGTCCTCTGGTCTCCTCCTGGTCTAGTCCTCTGGTCTCCTCCTGGTCTAGTCCTCTGGTCTCCTCCTGGTCTAGTCCTCTGGTCTCCTCCTGGTCTAGTCCTCTGGTCTCCTCCTGGTCTAGTCCTCTGGTCTCCTCTTGGTCTAGTCCTCTGGTCTCCTCCTGGTCTAGTCCTCTGGTCTCCTCCTGGTCTAGTCCTCTGGTCTCCTCCTGGTCTAGTCCTCTGGTCTCCATCTTTCTGTTTGTCTCTGTCATTGACACTCTGTCATTGACTATGTCAGCATCTGAACTGTGATTGGTTCCCTCTGTCTCTCTGTGGACATCGGCTCCGCCCTCCTCTTCTTGTTGCCAGGTGACGTTCCTCTCTTTGACTTCCTGTCTCCTGGATTCCATCTGCTGCTTGTCTGACCGATGGCTGTGATCGTCCATCGCTGGCTCTGGATCCTCAGGTTGCACGTCAGGATGGACTGTGCATGTTCCACAGAGGTCCTCCTGAAGTTTGACTTCCTCAGGTCGTTCAGTGCTAATGGAGCTGAGGGCTATCACGTGATGTTCTCCATTTGCTGGCAGATCTCCATGAATCAGCTGAGGGTGTTTGCTGAGTTCCTCCTGAAGGTCCTGGACATCAGGATGGTCCTCTCGTTTTCCGGTCTCCTCATCACTCCCTCCTCTGTTTATCTTCTCCACTTCCTGTTCTTCTTCACCACCACCATCTTTGTGCATGAGGTCATCTTCTGTCAGTGCAGATCCATCAGCTGGATTTGTGGACTCTGGGTTTAACCTTTGCTCTTTTCCTCGCTCCCTGTTCTCTTGTTGTCCTTCTCTTCCCTCCTTTTTATCTTGCTGTCTTTTTTTTCCATCCTCCCCATCCTGTCTTTCTTTACCTCCCTCCATGTTGTCCTGTTGTTGTTCTTCTCCTCCCTCCAAGTTCTCCTGCTGTCGTTCTTCTCCTCCCTCCCCATTCTCCTGCTGTCGTTCTTCTCCTCCCTCGCCATTCTCTTGCTGTCGTTCTTCTCCTCCCTCCATGTTCTCCTGCTGTCGTTCTTCTCCTCCCTCCATGTTCTCCTGCTGTCGTTCTCCTCTCTCCCAATCCTGTTGTTCTACTCCTACCTCCCTGTTCTCCTCCTGTCCTTCTTCTCCTCCATCCTCCTCCTGGGTTGTTTGGTGAATCTTCTGCTCCTCGCTGTGCTCTCTGTTCTCTGCTGCTTCGGCCATCATCAGAACATCCTCCCCAACTTCTTCTGCCAGTTCCACCTCCTCCTCATCTTCTTCTTCTTCTTCTCCCCCTCCATTGTGTCCTCGCTGCAGGTCAGAACACAACCCCATGGGGCTGTGGACAACCTCTGGGTTTGGACCTGACTCAGCCATCGGGGCAAGATAACTTGTCTTCTGTCCCCAGAGGACACTGCCAGAAACAGGTGATGTCCAGGTGGGTCCAGTCCTTTGCAGAGAAGGTCTTCAGGATCCCAAAGTTCTCAATGTCCAGGTGAGAAAACTTCCTGGTGGAGAAGTTCTGGTCTTTGAAGCGGAACGGCACTTTCAGCTCCGTCAGACATCAATAAACACAACGTCGCTCTCTGCGGAGGATTAAATGAGGACTGATCCCCACATGACCAGGAGCTTAAACCCCGCTGCCACCCAGGAACCAGCACGACACACACACTCACTCACTCACACTCACACACACAAGTATCTGACACACTCCAGCTAGTTTTTAGGTGTGGTATACATGTTACCAAAGGAAGAATTACAGTAGGAAGAAAGATGGTGATACTCCAGCATGTCACTGAATGTACACTGTACTTTTTTCAATTCTACTAACATGGTAGTACATGGGAAACACAGCATGTTATGGATCTAATAAACCAAAACATTTTTGTTTTTGTACTAGTAATGTATATTTATCATTCTATTACCAATGTTCAGATATACATCTTTACTTGTAATTAAAAAATGGAAACAGGAAACGCTCATCAGCTGTCGTGAATTACGTCATTTCCTCCTTCAGCTCCGCTCTGCTAACAAACTGTCCGCGGGGATTTCCACCGAATATTCCGGCAGAAACATCGATGCTCTGCTGGAAGGCGAGACGCGTCTGAAGACTCTGACGGAACATCTCTGCAGCTCCGCGTCACGTTTCCGGTGCGTAGCTTCCGTTAGCTTGTAAGCTGATGAACTGTTTTATTATAGGCTCAGTTTTATTGTATGTGTGTATGTGTGTCCCTTTACGTCAATGATTGAACAGTCGGTGTCAGGTTAATTTAGTAGCTAGCCCAGCTGTCATCTTTGCATCTAGCTCAGCTGTCAGCTGTCAGTTTAGCAGCTGGCTCGGCTGTCAGCTTAGCAGCTAGCTCAGGTGCCAGGTTAGCACCAAGTAGAGTTGTTAGCTTAGCAGCTAGCTCGGGTGACAGGTTAGCACCAAGTAGAGTTGTTAGCTTAGCAGCTAGCTCAGGTGACAGTTGTGCACGTAGTGGAGCTGTTAGCTTAGCAACTAGTAGAACTTGCCAGTACCCGATTGTCTACCCGTAACATGATCTTCTACGCTAGTGCTCATGCATCAGCTGCCGAATTTGTCCCACTGATAGTATTAACGGCAGACAGGCTTTTTTAACACCCTCAAAAGTCACACGGACAGTTTTCATATGGTTGAGAACAAAATGCACAAATAAGTCAGCGAAAAGACAAATACATTTAGTTTGAGAATAGTTTATACTTTATTCATAAATGTAGAGTTTAAATAGTTTTATATTTGTGGCGTTTTTGATAGTTCAGATGACAATTCGGCTGAATTTAATGTTAACATGCAAAAGTGAGGGTTTGTCATTTTAAAATTTTGATTTATGGATTTGATAAGTAAGTAAGATTTGCAAGTAATATAATTACATTGATATTTCTTCGTTTATTACTACGATGACGATGGGTACAGCTGTTCGCTTCGCAGCTAGCTCAGCTGTCAGCGTAGCAGCTCTCGTCTGGAGGTTCAGTCCTCTGACCGGACGCTGACAGTTCATCCTCCTCCGGTCTCTTCTCCTTCCAGAACTGACTCGTGATGCAGAGTTCAGAAAATGGCAGTGAAGAGGAGGCGACCGTCGATGTCCAGTTCACTGATTTACCGAACGCACTGATTGCGTGCAAAGTACCGGAGGATTTATTCAACGAGGACCGTCTGAAGGTGTGTTTGCCAGCGGAGGGCGCTGCTGTGTCATTCCTTGATGACAAACAGAACAGATTGATGATATCTGATGTTGACAGTCACTTGTTATGAACAGCCATTTTCCAGTCATTACGGTAATCCTATTTGCTCTCTGGAAGTTGGTGAGTCATTACCGTAATGACAGCAACTAAAAGAAACAGATGGACATTTTCAACACAAATAGTCATGTGATTACAGTTCTAATGTATCGGCAACGATACGTGGGCGATAAAGGGTTTAGAGCCGTTTGTTTTATGGAACAAGAGAAATCGTTTAAACGTGGGGAAACACCTGGAACCAGGTGGAGGTATAATGGGAACAGAATGATGTGGTTGGACGTGTTTGCCCTGGTAACTACTGAATCCTGGATTCTGGAAATTGTTGGTGATGTTCTTCTCATGATCTGTCCATCGGTTGATCATCTGTCCATCATTCGTCCATCATCTGTCCATCATCTGTGTATCATGTCCAGTGTTTGGTAACAAATGTAAGAAGACAAGGTCAAAGGTCGATAATCAGACAGTCACAGGTCAGTTTACTGACAGATGAGCAAAGAAACCTGTGTGTGTGTGTGTGTGTGTGTGTGTGTGCTTGCGTGTGTGTGTGTGCATGCATGTAAAACCAACAGCCTGCAGCTTTTCGGTGTTTGTTGTTCACTCTTTCCATTCATTCATTTTTTCCATTGGTTTAATACCAACACACACACACACACACCTGTGTTATGAATGTAATGAAGAGTGGAGCAGAAACTTTCTCATTCTTCCTGCTGTTCTGTCTGTGTGTGTGTGTGTTTGTGTGTGTGCATGCGTGTGTGTGTGGTGAGAGAATGGAAAAAGTGGGATGAGATGATGAAACAAAAACAATGATGGAAAAAATGCAGGTCAGTGTACACACACACACAGAGGTTAAAGTCTGGAGATGATTAGCACTTACATACATGCTAACACGCTAGAGAATCCGTGACACATTCACACACAGCTATTAATAACACACGTTATCAAACTTTCCATGAGCACCACCTCTTCCTCCTTCATGCTTCCATCCCACATTCTTCCTGCAGTGTGTCTCTCCTCTTTTTATTTAATAGAAAGTAGATCAATGCGTCACTCTATTGTGTGTATGTGTGTGAGTCTGGGATTAATCTGCCGTTGTATGTGTGTCAGTGGACGAGGAAATAGACAGACGGCTCTGTCTATCAACCCCCCTCTGTCACAGCTGATGGTTGCTGAGCCAATGAGGATGAGAAGGCGGGGCAGTGGGTTGTGAGTCATTATCCGAGGGAGACAGAGAGAGAGAGACGGAGAGAAGGGAGAGAGGCTGAATGACATTTTCAGAGCTCCACACCCAGATGTCTGGAGCATTCCTACATGAGGAGACTAGGACACAGACAAGAGGACAAGGAGATAAGGACACAGACAGGAAGAGTTCAGGATTGTGTCAGTCAGCGGTGTATCGGACACTCAGCTGTGAAGATCTACTTCCTGTTTCACCCTGGGGAAGGCCACGCTCCTCCGAACCCCCCAATCCCCCTCTTGCTCCCCCTCCTCGCTGCGGTCTACTTCTTGTCTGTTGCGGCGACAGCTGCGGCAGCTTGGAGCACCCATCATGCCCATCAGGACCACTGAGTGCAACCGGCTCTGTCTGGTTGCCACGGTGACCAACCAGGAAGTGTTCCACCGTCCAGACGTGCAGGTGAGAAGGACGACTGGTCTCATGGAACTTCAACGCCATGGAGACGTGCAGAAATATCCAGAAACACTTACGACCTTTGACCTCTGTCTGTTCCTCTTACACTTTGGAATGTGTCAGCTGGCAGATCATTGACTTCCTGTGTGTTAACATGTCAGTGTGTGTGCTGCCCCCTGCTGATTCGGAGTGCACATGCACCCCCCCCCCCCCCCCCCCCCCCCCCCCCCCCCCCCCCCCCCCCCCC
>CAAKHB010001796.1:33659-43887 GCA_901007665.1 Aeoliscus strigatus | reverse complement strand
GGGGTGCCCCCCCCCCCCCCCCCCCCCCCCAATCGCCACCCCATCATGAAGCAGTGTGTGACTGTCGTCCCCCAGGTGACCTTCGAGGCATTGTTCCGTCCATTCGACGCAGACGTTCAGTTCCAGTACTTCCGATCGTTCCGACGCGTGCGGATCAGTTTCACCGATGCCGTTGCTGCAGCTGAAGCTCGACTGAAGCTGCACAGGTCAGAGGTCAGCGGGACGGAGATGAGACTCTACTTTGCCCAGGTTTGAACTTTGCCCCCCACATCACAGTGACCTCTGTCCTCTCACTGATGTCTCTGTCCTCGTCCTCTCTGTCCTCGGGCTGTGTCCTCAGTCGGTCCTCATAGGACGTCCTCGTCTGGAGCCTCCGAAGCCAGAGAAGCAGTTCCTGATTTCTCCTCCGGCGTCGCCTCCGGTGGGCTGGGAGCCATGTCAGGATGCCACGCCGGTCATCAACTACGACCTGCTGTGTGCCATCTCCCAGCTGGGTCCAGGTATGAGTCAACCGGCATGGGGAGGGGTCGGGGGGCGCGGACGCCGGCATAACTGTGTGTTTGATCCCTAGGAGATGCATACGAGCTGCACACGGCCACGCCCACCACACCCAGCGTGGTTGTGCATGTGTGTGAGGACGAGCAGGGCGATAGCTCCGCCCAGTATGACAGTGACCAGGACGACAAGCCCCGCCCACCCCGGCCAAAGATCATCCAGACACGGCGCCCCGACTTCACTGCCGAAGTGAAGCAGTGAACGTTGGCGGCGTACCGGTTGTGTGATTCCCTGCAGCAATTGGTCGGGAGCGCGCTCTGAGACGTTTGAGGAAGCAGCTTGCTGTGCTGCGCTGTCGCCTAGACGACCATTTTTCATTGCACGAAGAGAGGATGGAGTGCTCTGGAGAAAACGACAAGCTGCTCATGGATGTTTGAGACAAACCTGTGCAGCGATAATTTTGTGTGTGTTTGCGCACGTTTGTGTGTGTATTGTCTCTGTTGTGGAATGTTGAAGAGAAACAGTTTCATGTCATTGAAAGAATAAGTCTAAGTCTAAAATCTTTGAAAGTCAGAATGGAGCATTTCCATAACAACAGTGCCATGTGGTGGTGGGAAGTTGGTGTTCCCATCAGCCGCCAGAGGGTGCTATTGCAGTGCCACAGTTGTAGTTCTTTTGCTCCACCACACAGCGGCGCTGTTCTTAAAGGTCTGTTGCCAAATAGATATAGCTCTATTGTTCCACCACACGATGGCGCTGTTGTTACACAGACGTAGTTCTATTGCTGCACCACACGGCAGCGCTGTTGCCACATAGACGTAGTTCTATCGTTCTACCACAGGGTGGCGTTGTTACCAAATAGAAGTAGTTCTATTGCTCCGCCACACGGTGGCGCTGTTGTCACATAGACGTAGTTCCAACTTCCTACCACCAGAGGGCTGTTTCTATAGAGCTCAGTTCAGTTATTGACTTCACTTCATTGACGTGACTGTTGACGTCACTTCCAATCTTTTCACTCTGATCATCTGTTTCTTAACTGAGTAAAAGATCAACGTGAAAATCTCCGTTTCATGAGGTTTTGTAGTTCCACCTTTTTCCCACCAGAGGGCGCCGTTGCGATGGAACCGCTGCATTCATCACTATTACATAAGCATTTTTCTTTTTCCACTAGTTTTCCTGTGGTCGTTTGCTTTCACCGACTCAAGTCACCAGATGTCTGCGTCTGTGAAATCAAGTGGTTCTTCTCAGGACCAAGTCATACACATGGAACAGACCCTGAACACCGCGCGTGTGTGTAAATGAGTGTAGTAATTCCGCCTTCAGCTGCTGGACCGTGAAGAAGCGATCTCTTCTGTCGGATGTAACTGAGTGTTCCGACCTTTAAAGGTCACACCGACCATCAAACGGCCTCTTGTAATGGTTCGTTCATCTCGTGACGGGAAATCCCGGGGGCGGAACTTTGTTCCTATTTTAATACTGCAGCAGCGACGGAGCAGTTAGTGTGACGCACACAGACCGGAAGGATGGGGCTGCTGGCCGTGTTGGTACCTCTCGTCAAACTCTACCTCTGCGGAATGAAGGTTCTCTTCTACCAGATGTTCCACAGGTCCTTCCCGCTTCCCGGTGGGTTCTTTCTGCATCTACAGACACAAATCGGTTCGCGGACCGCCGCCGAACCTCGTCAGGAACAAGAATAATTTGTCCTTTTGAGCCGTAAATATTGTAGCTGACAGAGTGATCGATGGAGATATTGTAATGATGCATTCTGACTGTCGGCTTTATCCACATGTGTCTCGGACAGACAGGTTTGAGACCACGAGTGGAAACATTTGGATGGATCGTTCGTTTCATTTCTGTCGTGAAACAGTTCACGACAGAAAAGTTCACAGGAACTCCTTCAGACGAGAACTCATTTCCAAATATCGTTGTTTCCAAAGTTATTTTGTGTGTTGTTTTTTTTTCGTTTAGGCTCCAGGTTCTTGAAATACAGGTGACACACACACACACACACTGTCTGACTTGTATACAGTCTATGTTGTCACCTGTATTCGAAGGTTGAGTTCATGAGAAGTGAGCGAATGAATCAGTGGCATGTTCCATCATGTGATGTGAATGAGTGAACGAAACACTGGAGCGATTGTGTGTGTGTGTGTGAGTGAGAGAGAGAGGTTTACTGGGATAATCCCTCAAAGAATGTTTGGAGTGTCGTTCGCCCAGAGAAACTTCTAGAACATTTGAGCACATGGACGACAGGAGGAGAACCAGTCGGACTCAGGGTCCCTAACGTGAACCAGGGTCAGAGGAGCTTCTCCTGATGGACCACAAGCTGTGAGGGGCAGGAACTGAGTGGGAGCGGCGGAACCATCCAGAAACACCTTCTGACCGCACAGATCCAGAATCAGTGCAGCACGTTGCTGGCCGACACCGGTGCTACACCCAGTTTCATGATGATATGATTATTTATCGATGGCCGACGGTGCGATATCGGTGGATATCGTGGTTCAGCTAGAGAACGATGGACGGAACGATGGAGCGCCTCCAGCAGCTTCCATGTCGATTTCAGTTTTCCTGTTTCACATTGTAACATTCAATAAACAAATGACGCAGAGGCGATGCTGATGCTAACGCTAACGTTAGTAGGCTAACAACCACCGTGTGTCCTGTGACCTGAGTGTTGTGACTCGTCGTTTGTGCCAAGTCACCGCAGCCGTTTCCCGGCGGAGTCACCTGACGGACGGTGGCGTTGGTGGCGTTGATGCGTCGTGGTCCGGCGCTAACAGACGTGTATATCTCCTGTCAGGTTCTCAGTAGACCAAGCGGACCTCTGCAGACGAGCGATGGAGGCCAAAGGTTCAGGACCTTCGCACTCGGGCCTCAATCTAGTCGCTCACCCACGAGCAAAGAGCAAAGTGTGGAAGTACTTTGGCTTTGACGCCGACGCCGACGGATACATCCTGCACTGGAAGCGGATCTACTGCCGCGTGTGTTTGAGTCCGATCGCGTACTCGGGGAACACGTCCAACCTGTCGTACCACCTGGAGAAGAACCACCCCGCCGAGTTCAGCGACTTCGTCAAGACCAACGCCGATCAGGTGCGTGAGATGTCGGCGTTCTCCAGGATAAAGACGGAACCCACGCCGCCGAACGGGACTCGGCGGCAGAGCGACGTCACCGCCGCCGTCGTGAACTTCGTGGCCAAAGGTTTGCACCCGCCGTCCGTGGTGGACGAGCCGACCTTCAGGAGCTTGTTGACGGCACTGGACCCGGGGTACGCTCCTCCCAGCGGACGGGACCTGACCCTGAACATGCTGCCGCAGATGTACCGGCGCATGCGTGACGCGGTGTTCAGCCAAGTGGCCGGGCTCGAGACCTGCGGCGTCACGGCCGACCTGTGGCGGAGTCAAACCCACGGCAGGACGTACGTCTCTCTCTCCGTACACTCGCTGGACCACAGCGCCAGCGGCTTCTCCATGACCAGCAGGTGTCTGAAGACCTTGGAGGTGCAGGAGGACAACGCGGCCGAGAGCGTCACCAGAGCCGTGTACGAGACCTTTGTGGACTGGGGCATCGCTCACAGAGTGATGGGGGCCACCTGCGGCTCGGTGGACGTGGCCAAGGCGTGCTCGCTCCTGGAACTTTCCGTGGACATGCCGTGTCTGGGACACGCCATCAACCGCGCGCTGGCCGACGCCTTCCGGCTGCCGCAGGTCAGCGGCCTGTTGGGAAGCTGCAGGAGAGTCGTGGACCATTTCAGAGGAGCGGAGGTGTTTCTCCTGCCGGGCCTCGGCCAGCGTGGTCTGGTTCTGGACTGCAGCAGGTCCTGGTCCTCCACGCTGGTGATGCTCCGGCAGCTGAAGGAGCAGCAGCCCGCCGTCGCCGCGGCGCTGGCGGACGCTTCCGGCTGCGTCCACGCTCTGGATTGGACCTTGTTGGAGGGTCTGATCGGCGTTCTTCAGCCGTTTGACGCCGTGGTGAAGATGATGACGTCCTGCAGACACCCGACCATCAGCATGGTGCGACCTGTGCTCCACATGCTCCTGAGCAGCCTCCAGGCCAACGAGGGCGACCCCAAAGGCATCAGCACGACCAAAGACGTCATCTCCTCGGTTCTGTCCAGCACCTACTCACTGGATTCCACCGCCTCTCCAAACATCTCGACGTTCCTTGACGCGGCGGCGTTCCTGGACCCGCGCTACAAGAGGCTACCGTTCCTGTCGGCTCAGGAACGCTCCAGAGTGGAGAGCTACATCATGGAGGAGGCCAAAGCCGCTCTGGAGAAGCACACGGAGCGGCACGGCCTCCAGGATCTGTTTGTGGTGTCTGAGGAACCTCCGTGCAAAAAGCCGGCGCCGCGGCGGGAGAGATCCACCTCGGAAAACCCGCTCGCCGCTATCTTCTGCCAGACGGACGGCGAGCAGAGTCCGGAGGAGCTGCTGCACGCGCAGCTCCTGGAGGAGCTCAGCAACTACAAGGCTCAGAGGGTCCTGGGCCTGGATGAAGACCCCCTGCTGTGGTGGTCCAGCCACGCCGCCCTGTTCCCGACCCTCCCCAAGGTTCTGCAGAAGTTCTGGTCCCTCCCCGCCACCAGCGCTCCGTGCCACCGGCTCTTCAGCTCCTCTGGGGCGGTTCTGTGTGGGAAGAGGGACCGCATCGCCCCAGCTCTGGTGGACCAGCAGGTCTTCTTGTACGAGAACAGCAGGAGCTCCTGTGAACCTGAACCGTGGGAGGAGGAGGAAGAAGTCTCGGAGGTGGGCTGCAGTCCAGGTGGACCTCTGGACTGACCGACGGACTCCTCAGCTCTCCATCACACCTGCTGGAACACTCGCAAACATCTTCAGGACTTTGGACTTGACGTACAGAAGAACGCCGGGTGTCACAGAACCTGATGTTCCAGCTTCAACAGTCAAACCAGATGGTTTCAAAACTTTTTCATCTTCACTCAACCTGTGGGCGGAGCTTATTTCCTTGCAGCCCCACCTGAAGTAGCAGCAGGTACTGTGTATTTGTTGCTCTGGAGCACAAACCTCCCGAGTCCTCCATCTCATGTGACCTCTCTCCTCCCACAGTTTTACCGAGCCAGCGTGGACAAGTTGCCATAGTGACGGGGGGGACGAGAGGAATGGGATATGAGGCAGCGAGGCACCTGACCCGCCTGGGCATGCATGTGATCATAGGTAGGCCCCCGTCCAATCACGTGCGTCGGTCAAACTGAACCGTCTGTCAGGAGAACCCGGACCATGATGGTGGGTCCGGGTTCCCTGGAGAACCTGCTGCTTTCTGTGTGTGTGTGTGTGTAACCAGCCTGTGATGTCATCGTCTGCAGCCGGAAACGAGCGAGAAGAAGGCGCCGCCGCCGTCAGGAGGATCCAGGAGGAAGGCAGCGACGGTAAAGGTGAGAAGGTGCACGGAGAACCGTGGGGTCAGAGGCTCCTCCTGCTCGTCCACCACTTGAAGACACTCTCTCAGACGTGCTGATGTGGTCACATGACGCCGTGTCCCCTCCTCCTCCAGCTGAGTTCCTCTTCCTGGACCTGACCTCGCTGACGTCTGTGCGACACTTCGCCCAGACGTTCCGAGGACGAGGTCTCCCTCTCCACGTGCTAGTCAACAACGGTAGGACGCCAGCGACCGGCAGCATCGTGTGCACGCCCCCTCCCCCCCGCGCTAACCTGTCGCCCCCGTCTCCAGCCGGGACCATGCTGGTGCCTGAGATGCAGACGGAGGACGGCTTCGAGTTCCACTTCTGCCTCAACTACCTCGGCCACTTCCTGCTCACCAACCTGCTGCTGGACGTGCTGAAGTCGTCGGGACGCCCCGACCGCTGCTCGCGCATCATCAACATGTCCTCGGCCACGCACTACGCCGGCGTCCTCTGCATGGACGACCTGAACAGGAGGTGGGGCGGTGTCAGGAGAGGTGGTGGTGTGATGATGATGATGATGATGATGATGACGATGATGTCCTCCACAGGATCTGCTACAGTTCCCACGGTGCCTACGCTCAGAGCAAACTGGCTCTGGTGATGTTCACGTACCACCTGCAGGAGCAGCTGGCGGCCGGCGGCTGGCCGGTGAGCGTCACCGCCGTGGATCCCGGGATGGTCGACACGGCGCTCTACAACAACCTGTGGAGCCTCGCGCAGGCGCTGAAGAAGCCCGTGGCCAAGATCCTGTTCCGGGTCGGTGGCCGCCTGCGGGGTGTCGGGGAAACTGTGCGGCTAGCATGCTAACGTTAGCTCCTGCGTGTGCTCCTCAGACTCCAGAAGAGGGCGCGTCCATCATGGTGTACGCCGCCACCGCCGCAGAGATGGAGGCCCAGGGAGGCTGCTACCTGTACAACGGGCAGAAGGTCCCGTCGGCCGAGGTGTCCTACAACAGCGTGCTCCAGGCTGAGCTCTTCAAGAAGAGCTGCGAGCTCGTCGGCCTGCGGATTAACGCACAGACTGTGCAGACATGAGAAGAATGAGCCGATCGCTGTCGGAGACCTTTCACCTCAGTCGTCCACGTGTCGAAGAACCGATGGAGACAACGGTGGAGACGATAATGGATGACCATTATCGACAATTGTATCATGACGTGAACACGTCATGAGCCTGAAATCACTGACCAACTGATCAAAGATTGAAACCAATCAGACCTTCACTGATCCCAGAAGGATGTTCCTTTGTTCCAGAATGTTCTTTGTGTGAAATGAAATGTGAATTATATGTGTGTGAGCGTTTTGATGAACGTAAAACCACACACAAAATAAATAATGACCTGCTTCATTACCACACACACACACACACACACACACACAGTGAGACAACTACAAGAGAAGAAGATTGCTCTCGACTGATGGAGTCCGTCCATCCGTCCTTCCGTCTGTCCGGGAGCGAGATCGCTCCAATGGACTGTTTTCTACGCTTGTTCGGTCGCCACAAGGGGGCGCTAAGTGAAGTCACAATGCGATGAAGCGTGAATGAAAATCCGACCACGTCAGATCCAAAGTCAGGATGAGACCTTTATTTAGAAAAATACAAATGCACCTGAGTGGTGGTGTGAACACGTGAACATGAACTAAAGTTCCAGGCGAGCTGCGGTGCGTTCACGGCCAGTCTCTAAATGTGGACCGGTTCCTCGGTTCTTCAGCTGAAGAAGTGAGTCTTGGGTCTGGGCCGGATCGGGCCGTCCCGTTCGTCACGGAGTGACATGCTGTGGAGGATCTGAGAGGTCCTCACACGGAGCTTCTGCAGCCGCGGCTTCACGCCGCTGAGAGAAGACCTCCTCCTGAGCAGCATCTCTCCAGGACGTCCGTCCCCGTCCCCGGCACGGACTTCAGGCTGGACCGGAGAACCTTGGAGAACCTCCGGCGGCCTCCGTCCCGGCGCTCGGTCTTGTCGTCCTCGTAGGCTCCGATGATGTCCCGGATGTCCAGGCTGGCGTGCTGGTTCAGGTAGTGGCAGGCCTTCCTGCCGCTGTGGTCCCTCAGTTCCACGTCTGCGTCATAAGCGCCGACCAGCAGCTTCACCACCTCCAGGTGACCGTGCATGGCGGCCACGTGCAGCGGCGTGTAGCCGCAGCCGGAGCGCGCGTCCACGCTGAGGGCAACGCCGTGCTCCTCTGCGAAGGTTACGAGCAGCGCCACCAGCTCCGGGTCCCCGTACTTGGCGGCCCAGTGGAGGCACGTGAAGCCGGTGATGAAGTCCCTCCTGACGACCAGCAGCGGGTCGGCGGCCAGCAGGGGGCGCAGACACGACCAGTCGCCGTCCGAGCAGCACAGCATCCACTCGTGCTCCAGGGGGTCCAGGGCGGCGGACGCCCCCTCCTCCTCCTCCTCCTCCTGGGTGGAGGAGACCAGAGAGGCGGAGTCGCTGTCACTGCGGTAGGACAGGTGGGTGGAGCCGCGGACCTCCAGGCTGCGGCGGAGCTGCGGCGAGCTGCTCATCATCGCCTCCAGGAAGCGCTGCCGGCTGCTGCTGTCGCTGCCGCACAGGCTGCGTGCTGCACCCGCCTCCTGCTCCTCCTCCTGCTCCTCCTCCTCCTCGTCGGCCGGTTCAGCAGGTCCGTCTGGGGGGTGGATGGCTCTGCGTGTCCCCACAGGCCCCGGCAGGTGGAACACCGTCGAATCCTCAGGGAGCGGCGAGGCTTCGATCACTGTGATTTCAGGAATGACGTTCTCGCCTCGGCTGGGCCTCTTCTCACTCTTCTCAGAGCTCCTCTGCTCTCGTTGAGAACTCCCAGAGTTCCCCATCTCACCTGAGCTCCACCTGAGCAAACACACACACACACACACACACACTCAGCTGAGCGGTGCCCAGGCTCTGCCCCCAGCTCCCCCAGGTACCACACCTGTTCCCCAGGAGCACCTGGAACTCCAGAAGAAGAGTGTGACTGTGGAACCTACACACGTCAGTAGACGACTCTAACTTCCCGGCGTCGAACCGGACGAGCAGTCAGTAAACGCAGCAGTCGAAGCTCCGCTTGCTTCCGAACAACAACCGAACTGTCCGGACCTCCCCACGGGAGCTTCACATAGCCGTTCTAGACGTTGTGTTTCTAGGCGCCGGGGTCCCGCTCGCCCGAGTGTCCTCCGTCTCCTAGCAACCAGCGCAGAGCGGCGGACCGGGGCTCCTGAACAACACCTGAGAACCCACCAACGTAAAACCTGTTCCACTTCCGGCTCCCGATAAGCCCCGCCCCCTCGCCCCACGCAAACTTTGTAAGAACGCTCGATGAACGATGACACATTTTCCACACACACATTTATTTCTGAGATCTGGAGGTTTTGGATTTTCATTAGTTATAATCATCAAAATGAAACGAAATAAACACTTGTGATGTTTTCTAATATGTCCGCGTATGTGTGTGTGTAATGAATCTGTATATGCAGTATATACACACATACAGTACATACATATACACACGCACATGCCAAACGTTTGGACACAACTTTTGGTCTCTGTCTTTCATCACCTTCATTTCTTACAGTAACGATGGCGTCGTTTCTCTTTACTTGGCTGATTGTTGGTTCTGGCCATAATGTGAATGAACCGTTTTCCAACATGGCTGTCGGCTGTGGATCAACCTGACTTCTGCAAGAAATTCCACGAATCCTGACAAGGCACCAGTGAAAACCGTGGCAGGTGACGACCTCAGGAAGCTCATTGAGAGAACACCAAGGGTTTGCAGCGCGTGGCCACTTAGAGGAATTTAAGATATGACATCATTTCACCCTTTTTTGTTCATCAAGTAATACATATGTGTTCATTCATAGTTTTGATGCCTTCAGTGGGAAACTCCAATGAAAATAAAGGCGCGTGCGTGTGTATATATAAATATATATAAAGTACTTTTAATCAGTGCACATTCCTGTACGTGTTGCTTTGTTGCCACCTGCTGGATAGTCGTGGTACAGCAGCTCCCTGTTTTTCGCAGCACCTGTTGTTGGGTCAAACTGTCGCCAAACATGGACACGTACTGAATATCCATATTCGAGGACTGCATGTGACTGAAGCTAACGCCGTCCTCAGGTGTTGTTGGTCCTCAGGTGCGGGGAGCACCTCCGTTGGAGCTCCGTCTTTGACACTCGATCTGGGAAGTTGAGCAGCAGCTGTGGATTATTAATGTGTCAGAACCTGAGCAGGACTCATGAGTGTGTGTGTGTGTGTGTGTGTGTGTGTGTGTGTGTGTGTGTGTGTGTGTGTGTGTGTGTGTGTGTGTGTGTGTGTGTGTGTGTGTGTGTGTGTGTGTGT